>JAPYYV010003489.1:0-18256 GCA_030522625.1 Copidosoma aretas
CGCAGTAAAACAGATTTCCGACTTGGTCGGGAATGTATGACTTCCCAGCCTCAAATCAGGACGGGAATGCGAACTTCCCGTCAGGGTATGATGAAAAAACTTTATTATTTTTGAAGTTATGTTGTTTCCAAACAATACAAAAAAAAGTTTCTAAATAACGTATGCATGTCTGCAATAAATTTTAAATATTGTTATTTTTCAACTTTCCTGCTTACCCGTCGAGATTTAGCGTATTTCTTGTAATGTAAGGTTTTGCTGCCATAGATTCATTTTTTAATAATTTGTTTGTATTTATATTTATATCTTAAAAGTGTTTAAATTAGTTTTGGAATTTTTTTACCTCTTTATTACCAAGACATACCCGATATTAGAAAAATTAAAGTTATGACGTAAGGTTGACGAAAACCACTCTATTTGTCCGACCACATATTTATTTACCCTTTAGGGTACCAGTAAAAATGGTTATTTTTACCCTATCTGGCTTTCTGATCAAGATAGTTCGTATTTTCAAATAATTCATCCATAGACCATCGTATGAATCTCTCTCCCTCTTTTTCCATGGCTGTGCGTACGGTAAAATAATGTAAAACTATGCTTTTAAAGTTTAAAAAAAAAGTATATAATAAAGTAAATATAATAAATAATTTATTAATAATCATAAAAATAAATTGATTAATAAACAGTGATTAAAATTTTATATTAATAATAAGTCTTGAACCACAGAATAACAAGTAGTAAAAGTAGTTGTCTGAAGCGGATAACTCGTGGCTGGATGGATACGGTGATCGGCTCACATGGAGAAGGTCGTGAATTCAAACCTTATAGAAAGTGTTTTTTTTTTTTTTTAGGAAGTGCCGAATTAAAATTTACCTTCTTCACAAAGAAAATAGGAATTCATATTCACTTCCAGTATACATTTAATTCACTTCCGTTACACATTTTCAAACCCACTTCCTTTACACATTTTAGAGAGAGAGGAAGTGTGAAGATCATTGATATACCTCCTGCGTAACACGCCTATCAAAGTATAACTTCAAAAATATTAGATAGCAGGTTATAATTTTAAAGCTACAAATAAAGAGGGTATTTGTTATCGGTATTCAGTAAGAGGGGTTTCAAATGCAATGTAGTTATATGTAGTTCTATACGGTTTTAGGGTTTATGTGCAAATTTTACCTATTTTTGCTTTTTTATAGGTTAGGAAAAAGAGCTGGTGTGATCAGGTAGAAAAGGTTATATATTCGTTGTTGGCGATCTAAAAAACAAATAATACACTTAGTCTTGTCGGAGAAACCTTTTATTGATTTTTTTAAGACTTAAATATAAATTTTTAATATTCCCACTTGCTTTTGTGGTAAGGATAAAACGCTAACTTAATGGAGTAAAATAGATTACGGATTTAGTTTCAGCAACGCAAAAACTGAAAATACACTTGGTCTGGTCATAAGAATCTTCCATCAATATTTTTTGTGACCCTGTGTTTTATAAAACAGACTCCTCAAACCAAAACATGAGTGCAGCAACTAGAAATAAATCCAAGAGGAAGCAGGTAACTTACGAACAGACAATAAATAGTGATGTGGCAATACAAGTATTTGGAAATGAAAAAAATGTTACAAAATTTTTTTTTAATTTACGTAAAATAAAAATATTAATACCATATTAAGATGAATCATAAAATTATGAGATGTATGTGATTTTATTACGTGGATAATTTGTACAAAAGATATATGCTTTTTCTTCTTATTTTTATTAGTGCTGTTTCTTTAACCTTGTTTCTCTCTTTGATAAGTTTAAATTTCTGCTGCTGCCGTATAAGAGCTGCTCCTTCTATTTTAATACGGTATTGCTCTTTTAAACATCTTCCCTTTTCTTTCATAAGTTTATTGTGTTCTTTTATAATTTTTTTTATTCTTTGTTTCTCTAGTCTCATTTTTTTCATCTGTTACTAACTTTACTTATTTCATTTCGGTCCAGATATCATCGATGAGAATTTTAAAGGTTTGCGTATATTTGTTGCTTGCAGAACACTTGTACCAGGCCGATGTAGATACTAAGAAATTTGACTTAAGGACCGATCTAATTGTTTAATCTTTATGCTACTTAAGCAACTCTTTACCACTATATGGCACTAAAGTTCTGATGATTAATAAAGGACATAGTTATCATTTTGCAACATCAAAATTAATTTCATAATGAGAAAGGATAGTTTAAGTGCGACAAAAATCTTTTTTTTTTAATTTTGCATGCTGCATATTCAGGTACTATCAAGTATAAGAACAAACTAAAAAAAAGCTAAGAAATTTTTTTGTTTTTTATCGGATTTCCATTTTTCAAGGCTTGTATTATTCCTTAAAAGTTTACAAACAAATTGATGGAAAAAATTTTATGAAATCCGCAATGCATAAAAAGTTAGGTACTATTGTTTATACAAAGTCTTGTAACACGCATACAAAGTCTTGTAAAACGGATGAACAATAGTACTTCACTTTTTATACATTGCACATTCTATAAAATTGATTTGATAACTTTATTTAAAATCATTTAAAGAATAATCCTTGAAAAATGGAAATCAGATAGATAACAAAAAAAATTTATAACTTTTGTTGAGTTTGTTTTTATACTTAACAGTACCTAAATATTCAACATGCAACATTGGAAAAAAAAAATTTTCCGACACTTAAATGATTCTTTCTTAGTATCATATTAACTTTGATTTTGTTAAATTTTAATTGTATCCTTTAATAATTATCACAACTTTAGTACTATATGGTAAAGAGCCATCTCAATGAATCGGTTTTGTTAATTTGTAAATTTTCTTAATAAAGAGTTAATGTTGAAAATAAATTTCGTTCACTATGATTAATCTTCCGATTGGTACTTTCATAAAGAAGAATAGATTTAGTAGTTGATTTTAAAATTCCTGCTTGAAGAAAGTTGGAATGTTATTTTTTGGGACAGTCGTTTTCATGACTTTGATTTTATTCTTTTAATAAGACTACTTTTTTACTGATTTAAAAATGTTCTTCTTGGAAATGAATGTCAATCATACTTCGTTTCGTACTACGTTGTTCGGGCTCTGTTATGGGAAGATCCAACGAAGTACTGGCATTCATATTTGTCATTGTGTCTAGTACTAATGCTGAAGTCATGTAAATCACAAGCCTATTATTTACTGCTTCTTTTGAAATATCATTGTTTGCCGTGATTTCTGAATAAAAACCATGAATTCAATTGTTACAGTACATACTGCTTTTGAAAAAAAAAATTTTTCTTATACAGTGATGTCTTAAACTCTGTTGATGCATAATACAATATGACACAATTGAAAAAATAGTAAACAATTTTAAGATATCTATTTTTGCTCGTCTGATGAAAATTTTTTCTGATACTCTTATCTTAACTTTAGGATTCCTCTGCATAAATCCCTTGTATCATGCTCTTTCAGAGTGATTATTCCTGAACTAATTTTCTCTTTTTACATTTGTGCAATCAACACGGACACTCTCAAACAGCTTCTTTGTAACAGGGAATACATGTCGACAGCTAGTGATGATTCTATTCACAAGTTGTTTTTCTGCCTCTACATTTAATGTTGTTTTTGGACCAGACTTTTTATTTTCACATCTACCATCCCTTTTGGGTCATAGTGTTCATTTTCGAATTCCGCAGTTATTTGACACAAAAGATATAATTATGCGTTCCCTTAAATCTTTTAGAGCTGCAGTAACACTTTCTACGTCTTAATTTATTCGCTTTTGTGCTAGCTTTTTTTTGAGCGGTGCAACATTTTCAGCACTTTTTTTACGTTACTGATACTTTTCCCTTTTTTTATTGCCATAATATTTCCACATTAATCATATTTTACTTGTTTGTAAAAAAAAATCGATGTCACGAATTAAGAACGAGTTCCTAGTACGGTATCGCGTTATAGGTTAGGCTTGACTTGTCCTACGAAAAGGCTCACAGTAATTGCAGTATGACTTAAAACCAGTGCATAAGATACTTTCACCTTCAATTAAAAATAGAAAAAAAATTAAATGAGGAGTTTATTGATTTTCATCATAAAAATCCTCTCATTAATCTTAAAAAAAAGTTAAATTGTTGTTATACTTTTAAGGAAACTACTAAAAGAATAAAAGTCCGCCTTTACTGTTATGCGGGAAAAATAGAATTGTATGGCCAGAATCTCATCACTGTCGAATAATTCTTACATTTTGTTGATTCATAATAAATGTGTGCAAGTTTAAAGCTTTCTTTTTAGCTTAAATTTTCAGACGGTTAGGAGATAGGTTGAATAACTTAGAATAAGTCATACGTTAATGCAGAAAAATAGCTGGAATTTTAATAATGACACTGAATAATTGTAAATAACAGAACAGAATATTTAAATTAAATCAATGTTCAATTATTGATTACCTTAATCAACAATTATGTTGATTTAGGTACTTGGAGCTTATAATAACAATTTAGACAGTTATAACATATTAAGTACGAATATCCTAAGCGCTTGTAGCTAACTGAATAGAGTACGCTGATAAGGTAAGGCAAGAATAGTATTAACGGTTTAGCTGGACTCTCGTAACGACTCGAGATAGTCATGAGTCACTCCAGCAACTAAATTTGTGTGTGTGTTAAAAACAACAAACGAATATCACCCTTCTTTGAGAAGACTCGACAGGAACAGGATATTAAGGGATCATTTTACTCTTATAAAAAATATTCAAGTTTTTCTTTTTCTCACCAGTATCTATTTGGTAAATTGATTTGAAAAGTTTTTCTACTATTTTGAAAGGACCTATCGGAATCGGATCTAATTTCTTTCTATTCATCTTATTACCGCTTTGAATATAAACTGAATCATTTTTTTTATATTCTATTTTTTTTATGTCTATCACAATACCGTTTGTTTACATTATGTGATCTGTTAGCATTTTTTAGTGCCACAGATCTATAAAAGTTTATATTATAATTTATGTTCTAGTTTAATTCTCTTTGAATAGCTGAGTTATCCTCTCCTGTTAATGAATAATTCGGCGAAAAATCTGTGGAGCTATGGATTGTGTTGTTGTATTCTCGAATACATTATTCTGCGATGGTTGACCAAGGTCCATTCTTATTTTTATATATTTTACAACAGATTCTATTTACTAACGTTTGGTTGGTTTACTCATTATGTCCGTTCAAAAACGCACAGTCTATTGCTGTAAAAATAAATTGAATATTTTTTTTTTCTAAATCATTTTTGAATTTTGTAGAGTGTATTCCTGGATGTTATTGCGTTAAAATTGTCTCTATGCTCCCTTTAGTTCTCACCTTTTTCACAAGATTGATGAAATCTTGTTCTACCTGCGTTTTTGATGTTGAAATGAATGCGTATCAAGTTAATTGGTCTACCATTAAGTGTAAATATTTTTTTAATGATCTGTTTCCACTAAAACCTCCTATCGTATCTCTTGATACTATTTCTAACGGTTTTAATGCTGGACCTGGCTAGGCATATGGGCAATACGACTTTTTCACGAGCCCTGCATGTAGTAGGTTTTTTATTTGTGTCTCTTTTTCTAACTTGTCCACAACAGAGCAATTATATGGTTTGTTTGAAATGTATTTGTTTTCGGTTAAAAATACTGTTGCTTCAAAATTTTTTACTGTACCAATATCAAATTTTTCATTAGCAAATAGCGAAGCATGTTTTTTAAGGAGATCATTTAAATTAATACCTTCACTTTCATTTTCTAGAGTTACGTGTAAACTTTGATTGACATTGGCATTTAAATTTTTGGGATTTGAATTCAAATACTGACTGATTTCCAAATACTCATTCTTAGATGAACGAAACCCTTAAATACAATCTAAGCCGATAAACAAATTTTCCTCAAATAAATCACATTTAATAATCATAAATAATACTTGGTTTTTGTATATTAAAGATCTTTAAATCTACCATTGCTATTCCATAGGCATCTACAAGCCCATTCAATGTTTGGAACGTTTGAATCTTGCTTGTTTTGCTTGTTAATTATAACCTCTTATAAAACTCTTAGTTCATTAGTGACACATAGGCTCCAGAATCATATAGCGCAATAGCTTTATTATTATTAACTTGTACATTTACTTGTATAAGCGGGGTCGTATTTAGTTTTCTGTCTCCGCTGATTTTACAAGAGCTGGATTAGATCTGTTTCTACATAGATTTTCCGGATGGAATCTCTTCGTGTATCCAACTTTTTCGCAAATACGACACAGAGCGAAATTTGTTTCTGTTTATTTATTTCCGACTCGGATTTTCTCGCGTTTAAGTTTGTGTTTATTGCTGGTTCAAGTTTTCGTAGTGTAGACATCTAGCTATCAATCGTTATCACGTCTTTCTTGTTTGAATGCAATCTGACGAATTTTGGAAAAGCCAGCACAATAAAATTAATTTGAGAACTTATGCTGAGCTCTAGATTGACGTTAATTAGAAGATTTCATTTTTTTTAACGCAAAATCCAAGAACGAACTACCCAACCAAAGGAAAAAATAAGCTTTTTCAATTTTATGCCACGATGTTTCACCGAATATATCTAGAAAATATTTCTCTCAATAACCCCAAGGTTTCAACAGAGCAGCAGTTTTAAATAGAGTTTAAAACAAATCTGAGGCAGGTCCTTCCAAACATACTTTTAACGCTTCTGGAAACTGTGTCTCCGTTATATTTATTCTTTGGCATTCAAGAATAAACAAGTCTAACCACGATTTAGCATTTTGGTCTTTACTTGAACATTTTTCGAGTATCATATTATTCGCGATAAAGTTGATTGGGTTATCATGATTAGGAATAGGTAATGCTGCCCGTAGTCAAGCTTTTATTTCAAGCTTTCATTTTTAGTTTGAAACTTCGGATGGTTAGGAGGTAGGTTGAATAACTCAGACTCAGACACACGTTGATGCAGAATCATAACTGGAATTTTATTAATGACAATGAATAATTGTAAATACCAGTACACAATATTTAAATCAAAACAACGTTCAATTATTGATTACCTGAATCAACAATGATGTCGGTTTAGGTACTCGGAGCTTATAATAACAATTTAGATGGTTATAACATATTAAGTACGAATGTCTTGAGCGCTTGTAGCTAACTGACTAGAATACGCAGATGAGGCGAGGCAAGAATAGTATTGATGGTTTAGCTGGACTCTCACAACGAGTCGAGATGAGTCACGCCAGCGACTAAGTTTGTGCGTGTGTTAAATATAACAAACTTAAATGTGTATACGCATATTTGATTGTACTTTATCTCTGAGGAGTAAATTAAGCCATTATTTTTGTTCAACCACTGACATTATAAGAATTATTATCTAGAACTTTATTCACGTAAAGTTCCAGTAATTGTAGCAGTAGTAGTTATACAAACGTTCATCCCTTCCATAAAAAAAAACCATAATCTAATGACCGAAAGCGCTAAACGGTCTTGAATCCTAATTAATACCGCTATTATTTATAACATTACGACTAATAGCTTATGACTCAGAGCGGTGTATTTTATCACTTTTCAAATATTAATGATAATATATATTTGTTGGGTGAGGCCTCGTTATCACTACACTGCACGTGTCTTCTGGGTTTAGAATTGGTGCAAGCCCCTTGAAGAGAAGGCTACTTCGAATAAATTTATTGTGCAGTCATAAACAGCCAACGAGGGCAGGCATGCAATGATGACCTTATCCTGCGTTAGGACAACAGGCACGGAGCATCATAAAAATTGTACAAACACGCACTTGTTATTATTTTATTTTTTTTTTACTGATACTTCTTTACCTTTTTATTTTTCTACTTTGCTATCTTTCCTTATCATTATAAATTCTAACTTCTTATGGTACAAAAACGAATACGTCTATTTTCTGTATCCAGCTGGTGTTAGGAAACCGGATTCGAAGCCACTGAAGATGATGTGTAGCATGACTCAGACATGGGACCTAGGATAGTTTTAGCTGACGAGAAACCTGTCACCTTCCTAGGGGCACTAGAGACACGGGAGAAAAACCAGTCCGGTGGCAGCGGAATATCAAATGATAATTCTTAGTGTAGGCTGCGAAAACCTTAACGCTTATAACTAGGGGGATGGGCGGACAACACTCCTAGTACGGTATACTCACCCTGGGATCGGAACACGGTCTCTTGTGTACGATAACTTAATAGTTATGGACAACCAACCTCTAAACAACAACCAAACCCAAACTTAAACCCAGAACAAAAACTAAAATGCAACTAACAATCAATTAAACAACAGAAACTCGGAAAACGATTAAAAATTCGCAATGTGGAATGTTAGGACACTTTTTAGAATAGGCGCAATCAAAGTAGTTAGCAAAATCATTGATAAATGCAACATTGACATCGAGGCAATTCAAGAAGTTAGGCTACCGGATGAAGGACAGATAGAAGTAGGTAAATACATATTCCTGAATGGCGAAAGCGTAAGGGCTAATCTAGGAACGGGTTTTCTTTGTTAAAAGAGAACCGTCAACGAACATAAAAGAATTGACAGCAGTAATCAAGAGAGTTTCGTATTCACGTCTAGACAATAAATGGTACAAGTATACGCTTATCAATGTCCACGGGCCGATGGAAGAAAAGGACAGTGATGTTAAAGAAAGTTTTATCGCGGATTTAGAAAGAATATACGACACAGGCTCATCATTTGATACAAAAATTATATTGCGAAATCATAACGTGCAAATCAACTGGGAAGATCTTTTTAGAAGATCTATCGGGAAAGAGCGCCTCTACGAGCTAAGTAATGAAAATGGTACTAGAGTTATCAAGATTGCGGTATCCAAAAACCTTGTTGTTAAGAGTACTTAATTAAAACATCCCAATATTCAAAAAGCAACGTGGACGTCCCCAGATGGCGTGACGAGGAATCAAATTGAACGTGTAATAACTGATGAGAGACATAGCTCCTACATTCTTCATGCTAGGTCATATAGGGGGGTTGACTGGGATTTGGATCATTTCCGGGTAATATCTAAGGTAAGGACGCGTCCAACGACAGCCGGATAGTGTTACTCAAATAAATCTGGAAAAATATTCGTACTAGAAGAACTAAAAGTCTTTAACACATTTATAGAGTACCAAGTATAAATTAATAACTGCATGAATGATCGTGTAGCAGGAGTGGTCGATCAGAAACTAGACGTCGAAGAAAAGGAAAAAATATAAAAAATGCATTCAAAGAAGTAGGGAACAAGATTGTGCGATACAAACCTCCGAAAAAAGACAAGCCGTGTTTGGACGACGAGCGTGGAAACTTCATAGAGGTGCGCGAAAAGATTAGTATATTCAAACAGTAAGAATGAACTGTACTGAAAAAAATTTGGCGCCGCTGGCCCTCCATAGAAGACTTAGCTGTGCGTAGCATGCCATAGAGCAGGAGAAGACCCGAACCGAAGCGCTGGGCACTCCGAACTGAAGAACTTGTGTCTTGAGACTTAGATGATACATGTAGAACCTGCTACTCTATGGCGTGACTGGACTGCCCGCTCGGCTAAACTGCTACTCTGGAGCTTGAGTCGGTAGCTGCTATACATATTCGGCATATGTCGCAGACCGTCGGAACGCCAGCCGTGCCGAATTCTTTTCAGTGTAGCTCTAGAAAACTATATAAATTGTAGAACAGCAGCAGCAGGGTGGTAAGAGAACAGAAACGTGAATGGGAGAAAAATAAAATTGTTACTATAACGGAAAATTACCAACAAAACAATGTGCGTAAAATGTACCAAGGAATTAATGCAACCCAAAAGGGGTATCAGAATCAAAATATTTTTATTAATGACGAGAGTGTTAATACAATCGTAGATAACAGAAAAGCATTAATAAGATGGACAAACTACTCAAATGAATTAGTGATTGTACAAGCAAATAACGAGTATCGATGATCTCAAGATATTCTTACCGCGGAAATAGAGGTAAATGACCCGACACTTGGAGAATTAAAAATAGCGATCCGTAAACTTGGAAACAAAAAAGCAGCGGAATAGACAGCCTACCCAGGGAACTGATCAAGGGCGGCGGGAACTAGTTGAGTATGCACGGTTTAACGAAACAAATTTTTAGAGAGGAACGAGAACCCAGGGAATGGACCGAATAAGTCGTACCTCCGATTTTTAAGAAAGGGGACAAGCCCGCGTGTAATAGCCACAACGTTATTTCATTACATTCGACCTGCTATAAATTTTTATTTGATGTTCTTTTGGGCATATTATCCCTCTCCGTGGAAGATATCATAGAAGTAAGTGAGTTCAGACGTAACAGATTGACTATTGACCAAATATTCACAATCAGCAAAATAATAGAAAAACAATGTGAGTTCAACAAGGAATTCGGGCAACTGTTTGTAGACTTCAAAAAAGCATACGAGTCAATTAATAAATCAAAAATTTACTGTACCCAGGTCTCTCTTAGGTTTCTAAAGAAATCAGTAGCTCTGATACGCATTTGTATGCAAAACAGTAGAGGGAGGGTTCACGTTAAGAACAAACTTCTCGAACTATTCAAAATACACGAGGTGTTATCTCCGTTACTGTTCAATTTGATTTTAGAATACGTAACTCGACATGTTCAGGGAGATAAAAGTGGGATAACTATAACCGATACTACTTAAATACTCGAATACGCAGACGATTTGAGTATTCTGAGCGGCAGCAAGAAAATTATATTACGAAAACAGACAAATTGGTCAAAAGAGCGAGAGAGGAAGATCTCCAAATAAGCGCAGAAAAATGTTGATACATGATTAGCAGTAGAGTGAGTGATCCGAGTGTAACCACGTTAAAAAAAGGGGGAAAATTATTCGAAAGAGTTTCAAAGAATAAATATCTTGGCATTATTATTAATGATACTTATGATTTCCAAAACGAGATTAAACAGTGATTACGATCAGCAAACGCTTGTTATTATGAGCCTAGTAAACTATTAAAATCATGACTCATTTTAAAACATTTAAAAAAACGTATCTGTAAAACCATTATAATAATTATTCCAGTCCTGATGTACAAAGGCATAACGTGGGCAGTCACAGAAAGCAAAGAAAAAGGAATGTTAGGTATTTGAAAGAATAGTACTCAGAAAAAAATTTAGGGCAAAAAGGGACGAAGTTAACAGGGAATAAAGGATTTTGTACAACGCGGAGGTCGAGAAATTATATGGGGACCCAAGCATAAGCCGGGTAATAAAAGCACGTAGACTGCGATGGGCTGGATTCGTAGCTAGGATCGATATGCAAAGAACCACGTATATAATCATGATTAGAAAACCATAGGGAACTTGAGCACTCGGCAGATCGGAGCCAAGATAGGAAGATAAAGTGTTAGAAACCCTGAAAGGGATGGATAAATTGGATAATAGGTCGTAGTTAGACGTAGCCAAAGACACGAAACAATGGCGGGAAGAAGTACAATAGAGAATAAATTTTCGAATTCCTAATGCGACTGTAAAATAATGATGATTATGATATCATTTACAACACAACAGGTAATACTTGATGATTCAGAGCTCTGAATTTTTTGCGTGTTTATTATTGATATTATCATCAATAATAAAATAACGTATACCTGAAAAATCAGAGTTCCTAATTTGTTTATGCTTTATTTATTACTGTGCCAATCGTCTGTAACTAAATTGGTTGCAACTATATGACTCAGCGATTACTTTCTCTTAATTTTGATATTGAAATGTATAAAAAGCTGATAACATAAAAACGTCTAAAAATTATCATAATAACCATTAAAATAAATGATATTGTAGCCATTATTTATAAAAAAACGCTTTTTTCTAATAAACCTGTGAGCTCACTTACCTTATATTTGATTAGTAAAGAGAAACGATAAGCAAGTGAGTGCATGATCGATTGGTTTATAACAACTATATTATAAAATACGGTTTAAATTCAAAGAGGAGAACGTAACCTGTTGGGATTATCTAAATAATTGTGCTCTTTTAATACTTGCTTCATCAGAGTATAATAGAAAGAAAAAGTTGAAATTGCAAGGCAATCTGATCAATGGAGCCTTTGTCGTTAATAACAACTTTATGACTAAACTAAAACATAAGACATGTGAGTTTCGTGTACGGTTATCCGATAGAAAACGAATTCGTTAAAATTAATATCTTGTTTATTGAATTAGATTGGGAGAATAGTGAGCAAACAAAGTCACTTGGTATTGTCACTTATGTAAGACAACTTATATTTATATTTATTTATGGGAAGCAAATAAGTGCTCTCTTGACAGATAAAAGTGCTAATCGCATGAATAGCATCGTCACTAATTAAAAGGCAATACAATTAAGCACTCTGGCTCATTAGGTAATTGTTCTTTCAGTGTTATCATAGTGTTATTAATTGAATTGCAAGGGGATTCAGGGTTTAAGATTACAAGGTATAAGCGGTTTAGCTGAGAATAATAATTTTAAAAATGAAAACGCGAGAAAATTGAGCACTCTGGGTCATTCGGTGTTGGATTTTTTGTTGTTGATGATATTGTTAATAATTCAAACGCCAGGAAATCAAGCTCTCTAAATCCTAAGATACTAGCTGTTTTGTTATAAATATCAGCGTTAATATTGAAGGTGCAAAGTCATGTAGCGCTCTGGGTCAATACCTTAAACACGGAGAAAATTTTGGACAAGTAACGGGCCCAGATAGAAATGCTATTAGCCGAAATACACTGTAAGCTGCGTGTCTAAGGCTTGGGAGGATTTCTTTCTCACTGTAGGCCAGTAGCATCCCCACTCATGAAAAGCAAAAAACTTATTAGGCTAGGATGCAGTCTGGCAGCTCTGCTATTAGACTGAAATCTTATACAATACAACAAAGATGATAATGGACACTTATCAACATACATGTACACACACTGCATGTATAAACCTGCGTGTTTCTATGTACACCTGATCTGTTTGCAAAGCTAGTGGATATTTACTGAAATTAAGATAGTTACACTGATGTAGCGTTGCCTTCCTACTATCAGGCTAGTTTCTCGCCCAATATTCCTTGTAGGATTTTCTCCAATTCCGTGTAGTTTTCCGTTGAGGTTTCAGATCTTACAGTCAGTAAAAAGTGTGTATTTTTCGCAATGTTCTGTGCCTTTTTTCGACAGACATTAGTAAGAAGTGTTTGTCTTAACCGCAGCGTGATCTTCTGTATCTCAATCCTTCGAAATTCAGTAAGGATTATCTGCATACATGTCTTTGTCGTGCTTGTCTAAGTTGTACCATTTTAGCCAGGTCTATCTTTGTACGGCGCATCGATGTATACTAATTCATCGACTTCGCCCTTTTCAAATAATTCTTGAGTTAAAATTATATTATAACGTCCATTTCATTATTACATTTCCATTGTTTATCATTGCTTGATATTAATATGTCACAAGACTTTGGTAAAAGAAAATGATGGTTCAGAAGATAAAAAACATATCCAAAAACGATACAAGATAGCTTTAATTACTAGTAGTTCGTTCATCTAAAAAAAAAAACTCATATCAATAAACAACAAAAAAAACCAGAAAAAATCGCAGAAATCAAAAAGGAAGAAATAGCAGGTCAAACTCTAGCCCTAAATTAAGTATCAAGCGATAAGTAAGCGCTTGAAAAATAGAGTAACAATACTGATACACATTTAATTACAAATGCATCACATACAAAAATACGATTCGTTATTAGGGCACTAAAACTCGATTTAAGTTCGATTTAAAAATATCTGTGTAATTGGTCTGTAACGGACTGTAATGTCAATCGTTATCTTACGTATACTTATATGATAAGATTTTGGATATTTTCGAGAGGCTTCCGGTATTTCGAGTGTTAGGCGATATTTGAAGTAATTTTGATGAACAAAGCAGAAATAAAAACATCATACAAACACACGATGGAACTAATAATCGAAATAAATAAAATATACATTAGCTCTTAAATCGACCAGATGATAACCCTAAAGTCTCCTTTAGAGTAAACTCAGAGTAAAACGAAGGAAGCCTAGATAGAATAAGCCCATTATCCGACACGTCATAAAGCAGTACGGTAGAAGATAATCAGATAAGTAATATCTCTAAAATTTTTGGGTTTAGTGATAGTCAAAAACTTAATTTACTTCCGAAAGTTAACAAAAGACAGGAAATTTCACAACTTCTTCTTAACACCCACCCTTCTTCCCACACGTACGTATTTAATTAAAATAACTAGACTGTGGGGGCATAGTAACATGAAACGGCAGAGAAACGACATGAACACCGATATAGAACGATACGAACAAATAAACAACTGCAAACTTTCGGTAAACCAATCAGAAGTACTTGATAAATTTACCAAACACTTAGATCAATTAACACGGAGTATTGGAAAACCATCTAAATGTGCCAGAAGCTTGGTCAAACAGTTGTAAATCCTACTAAAGCAATTATCAATTTGGAATAAGAGGATAATATTTTACAAGAAACAGTCCAACGAAATAAAATAAACAGTCCAACATAATAAAATAAAGCTTGAACATTTCATCGAGTGAAAATTAAATACATCGCAAGGTCAAGGAATTTTGCTACTCAAAATGAATTTTCAAACTTTTATTCAGTAATTATTATTAGTAAGCGCATAGCCGATTGAATTTCGTAAAAGTTTAAAAAAATAGATAAGAAGTGTAGGAACTGAGCAGAATATGATGAAATTAGTTGTAATATAAACATTAAATAAAACAGCATACATTTAGCTCAAATACGTCAGCGAGCAAATCGGATCTTTACCAGATTTTGAGAATTTAATTTTAAATAAATATTGGAACGCTACAAAAAAAATTCGATGCGCACTTCAATAATATTCCTACTATGCATCATAAAACAGAAGCTGAATTGAGTACGTCTTAAGCTTACGTGGTGACATAAAAAAGCTTACAAGAGCATCTTTGGAGCAAAACCATAAGAAAACTCGCAATTCGTTCTGATTAGTTGACTTAGCAGTCTATAATTTCACAAAGAATAAATAAAATAAACGACTTAGTAAAATTATTGTAAGCAAGGGATTCAGCAGTTACATTAAATAGTTCTATAATTATCTGGGATAATCTCTTTTCTTGAGCAATAAGACATACAGTACTATCTCAAAACACAAGTCAAAATTATTTTTGTGCCTTTACACCTTACGCCGCATAGTGCGGCCAGATCTAAAAAAACCCGGCCGAAAGTCACAAAAATGAATGTGTCGTAGATGGATTTTTCGACCTAGGATTGACTCCAGTAGTCCCTAGTACATTTAAATACATTTTCTAGAGGTCTCCAACTCGACTATAGCAGCACTTATTCTAGTTGAAACATAGCGTTCGTGCAAGCAAGAAGCGGTACGTTTAGAAGAGAAAAAATTATTAGTGATTTGGATTTTGCAAAAATTAATTAAAAAATTATCAAAGACACTGCAATAAAATAAAATCATCTACTATAAATCAGTGATATATAATAACATTTTATGAAATTTTATTGGCTTTAACAAAAAATTTTAAGAAGGCAATGAGTGCACGTTAGGTTAAATCAAAAAGTTTGTAAAAATGTATAGTTGCAAAGGAAAATAGTTAAACATTCCGAATATTTTGCCGTTAAAATTGTTGCAGGTTTAATATATACGTATTACAAAGAAAATGTCTCAATTTAAGCGGCCCAGTTTAGCCCGTTTAATTTTAACGTCACTGATTTTAGAAATTTATATGTCGCTGTACTACACTGTATTCCTCAAGAGACCGTGAGCATTGGTATGAATGTATGATCCCACTTTCTCTCTCGTTCTGTCATTGTCTTGGTCTTTTACTCTTTTTCTCTTTTTTCCTTTCTACTTTTCTACATTTTCCTTACTCAAAGTCTTCTCCCTCTCTCTCTCTCTCTCTTTCTCTTCTTTTCTCACTTCTGGTTCTCTTCTCCCTTCCTTCTTTCGATGCCTTTATGTATTCCTTACATATACACAGAGAGAATACGCAAGCTACTAAGCAAGTGATCACACATGTGTACACATCAGCTGTATGCAGGTCGTTCCGTGTACTATTTAAATATTTGCAGATGCGTCCGACACACTTCTTATTTCCTTATGGACGTCTTTATTTCCATTATCATATATACTGAATGTTTTCCATGAAAGCATTATTCTTAAAAAATGCATTTGATAATTAGTTTTGGTTTACATTTTATGAAAAACTGACGATGTTATTATTATTATTATTGTCTTTTAGGTTCTGAGATAGCGAATACAGATGGGTCAACCTGTAAAGAAATATTAAAAACTGTCAAAAAACGATTTGAACCCAACCGCTTCAGGTATATACAGTAACATTGAAAAAGTCATGTCAATGAATGTTTATCCCTTGCCATACAATTTAACTGATCCATATAAAGGAGTTATATGGACAATAATCACTAAAATAAGAAGTAAATGGAGTAAATTCCATCGTTGGCAAACATTATTTTATGAGACCATCGCAGAATTGTTAAAGATATATAGCTATAATATAAAACTGTATCATATATATTTGAATTTATAATTATTTTCGCTGAAACTGTATGAAATTGGAAACATAAATTTTATGCTTTAACAGCTTTAACAGGTTCCACTGCGTAATGAGCCAGAAAAACAAGATACAGCACAGCGATTACCCACTGCAATGGGAAAGTGTCCTGCAATTCATAATCTAAATTCAGTATGCTGTCGGATAGAAATAAACGAAGAAAAGTACAGTCTTTGCGGGAAAGTAATTCAACAGAGAAGCTTGCTTTAGCAGTGCAGTTGAATTAACGAGGAGAAGGGAAATATGATACTGCATACGTTGTACAACACACTGCACTTGGCTCGCAAAGTCAAGGAAGAAAATACCAAAAATCGAAAAAGTTGCTTGAAGTTGAGGAAAAAAATTTTACACTAGATAAAGCTGTATTCATTTTTATTGAACAAAACTTTTCCAGAAACAAATATCAGCAGCTTCATAACGGGTGCAAAGAAAAATCACCAAGCCGTTTTTCTCAGTAAAAAAATTGATAAATGCTCGAAAAGAGTGTATTCCTAGTGCTTAAATCATTGTAAGTAAGGATGGAGAAAAAATAAATGTGCAGGTCTTGCTTTGTCACACCGTCTAACGGATTATTAAAAGTTAAAATGAGGTTTTTGGGCATTTATCGAAAGACCAATTGCAGAATATGACTTTGTTCAGAAAGTGGGGCCTGGATGGCAGTTCTGGGCATAGGATTTATAACTTAAGCCTGACTCTTTAACATATTAACGGAAAATCATTCTTGTCAACTTACGATGATGTTCAACTATGATTGATCAAAAGGTATGGAACTCACTAATCGAGTGCCAATCTGCTCAAAGCTGCTGTATATGTCTAGAGTCAATCTCAAATTTTGACAAATTAGATCATATGCTTAAACTGCCTGTTTAAGAAGACAGATTAGAGTTTAGATTGTGGACTCTCGATACTTGTCTTCGATGTTTCGAATGCTCACTCCATATATCTTATCAAGTAAATACTAAACACTGGAAAGTTCGCAAAGGGAATGCGGAAAATAAAAAAATAAAAAAAATCTACCGAAAAATATATACAGTCTGCTCTAAAGAAAGAGTTGCACTTAAAAATGTCAATATACCAAAGTAGCTGGAAGTTCTAATAATGGTTATACTGCACAAGCTTTTTCCAATACTCGGAAGTATCAGAAAAATATCTGGTTTGGATAAGAAACTTGATAATCATTTCTACGTTGTACAACAAATAATATCTAGTGATTTTAAAACAGATTCAGAAGCTTATTGCGAGTATGCCTTGGAAACAGCATAACTATATGTTGATATGTGGGGATGGTATTACATGCCTACTAGACGGGCCAAAATTGGCGGCGTCGTGCGAGTTCACGAGGGAGTCGGTTTTTTTGCATAATTATGTTCGTTGGACTTCACAGATTAAGAAACTTCATGTTGCCACCGCACAACCTGATGACTATTTGTTTCAACAAACTTTTTTTGAACAAATTAGTAAAAATAATTTTTTGGACCTGAAAAAATACTTTTTGTTAGGTACATCGCATAAACATCAACTATTAACCTTCCTCTACAACCTTCCAAAAAGAAAATTTCAAAAAATTAGATAGCAACATTGTTTTTTACAGTAAACATTAAGGCTGTTTCTACGTGCGCGCGAGCTGACTCCCTGTACTAGTGTATAACTATATAAATATCACCGGCTCTGCGGGCACGA
>JAPYYV010003490.1:0-30743 GCA_030522625.1 Copidosoma aretas
TAAGCCGATGTAGCTGCTGGATGGTCCCAAGACCCTGCAGTCCTCCTCGATGTCTTCTTTTGACGATGTCACCACAGCGGTTGGATAGATACTTGGATGGGTTACTCGCTAGAGGCGAAGACTGCTGCTGGGCACCGCTGCCGCTAGGCACTGCTGTGGCAGCTGCTACTTCTGCTTTGCGCCGGTGGGTGGCCTTCGATCGTTGGGAGGAGAGGATTCGCGGAAAAATACTCCATTAAAATATTGGATCAATCGATGGTTTATTTAGGTCGAGGCAACTGCCTCGACCACCTACTAACTCCTCTGAGATCGAGTCAGCCGTCGGTTCACTGGATACTCCCTATTGCTAGCTGTAGTCGAGCCATGTAGTTCCCTCTGTGTTGACAGAGGCTCCTTGCCGGTGGGCCCCACGTTGGGCGCCAAATTGATAAGGTTTACAGTAGTTTATATACAGCAGGACAAGTACAATCAAAACATTAATAAATACTTTTACTATTTTATTTTTGTAGTGTATGCTCCGAGGCTACAGAGCCGAGCTAACCTTTTGTATATAATTTGCTTATCTTCAATTCCGCGTTTACAGTGTACACGTTGAGTCCCTACCGTAACAAGCCTTCTGACATGACTTACCCATGTACTCGTATCACACGCGATATACTGTATACAAGTAATTCTACCAAAAATGGTCTATTTAAGAGGCTTAAATGGAAAAAGACTCAAAAGAGGTTTTTAATTTTTTGATTATGTTTTTCGTAATGTCAGTGACCAATATAATTTAATATTTATTGGGCCCCGCTGGATTTTTTCTTAAAACATTTTTACAGCAGAGATACATCAAATTGGCTGCAGTGGGTACAATTACGGGCTCTCAAAAAATAGCCTAAAAATAGAAATTTTAACTTATGTAGTGGAAATATAGCTTCATCTTTACACCTATACGATTAACTTATGATCTACACTCATCAACTTCACTATTTAAGTCTATGATCAAACACTCCGCGATGATATAATACGATTTGTGTCAAAAGAGATGCCTTACGTGCTCGAAAAATCATCTTAACACCATGATTACAACACTCACAATGAAAATCCAACTTCGCCCTTGCACCTGTATAATGTATTAATTGCCCACTATTGTATACTATACTATCCAAGTGGATAATCGGACACTCCGCGAAGATACAGTGCTCTTTGTGCGAAAAAAAAGCGTTGTGGGTTCTTATAAAATAGACTCCTAATTAATATTACGACCTATTCAATCAAAATAAAACCCCGCCCTTGCACTTACATAAAACTTTTTACCCCGTATCATATGATACATCAGTGGAGTCGATCCGACAACCCTACGCAAAGATACAGTGCGTTTTGTCTCGTTACGGGGAGCGTTACGGGCTCTTTGTAAAAATTGAGCGTTATGGGCTTTTATAAAATCGTCTTAAAATCGTGATTGCTACGCTCCAAGTAAAAATTAAACTTCGACCTTGCACTTATATCAAGAACTTCTTATCTACTATCATACACTTCCCCATTCAAGTCGATCTGACAACTATACGCGGAGATATACTATATTCTTTAGCGTTACGGTCTCTTAGTTTTTACTTTGGGGAGACTGAATTTACGACCTCGCGAGGCTCTAGCTCTGGTTAGTCGTAGTAAAAAAAAATTTTTTTATATTCTCGCAAGTAACTCAACATCTGTCGAATACAAAGCACCTAAATTAAAGTGCCCAAGTTCAGAGGTATGAATGTGCGAGAGCATTTTCTGCGTCAATGTTAAATTGATATGATTTTGGTCCCGCAACTTTAATGGCATCCCAGTCTCGGGTGAAATCTTTTTCGGTTCTAAAAAGTGCATAAAAATGCTGTTTACACCAATACCTTTTGAACGATGTACAGCAAAATGAATAAAACGCCTTATGTAGCCTCTGAGCGTCGTCAAATGTGAGAAAATATGAGCGGGACGCAAGCCCGTAATGCCAATTTAGAGCCTTTTATTTGTCCAGCACTAAAACAGTACATTTTTATGATCTGATTTCTGTTGTACTGTCAGCAGAAAAAAAGTCTTTATTCTTTATTATTCAGAAAAGCTTTGGATCGAAGGCTCCTTTCGTGACGTCATAATCGACTGGGACATGTAATAGACCATTATTGGTAAAATGACCCATACATATCGTTGCTCAAACTTTTTCATTTGACGCCAGATATTTAGATGCTATCATTGGCTATGTTATATTTACACATCATATTACTGTAAGTTTAAATCTTAAAAACTGTTTCAAACATTTTATTGCTACAGTGTTACTATATATTTTTTTTTTAGATGAAACCTGAAGAGGTCCACCAACGAGTTGACGAAAGCTTGTTGTGATTATTAATATTACAAACTTTTATAACCTCAGTGGTAACCTGTAGTTTTTTTATTTTCTGTTGTCCGTATCACTAACAACAATTGTATCATCTTGCATCAAGGGTAAGGTCATATACTATTATTCATTATACCATCTAGATGAGAAACATAAATTTTTTGGCATATAGTATCACGTATTCAAAATGAATGTAGATAAATTGCACATATTTCGGGTAAACGTCCTTAAAGTCAACTGTTACTCCTTTCCTAGAGGTACAGAAGTATGTAAGTATGTATAATATTGTCCATAAATATAATGTCGAAAAATCGACTCTTGAATATGTTCATCCTCAACTTACTGTCGTAATTTAAAAAATTGATGTTCAAATGATCTTTGTAACGATTCGCTTCTTCAAGGTGTCTAATGTATTATTATACAGTTCGTCAATGCGATTTGACAATTTACAAAAAATATTTCATTAAAATATGAGTGCCAGATCTGTTAAGAAACAATATCTCAGAAATTTTGTGCCATCCTCTATTGAAAAAAAAACACATCGAAACACAATGTCCAGAAACTATTTAAAAACCGCAAGCAAATACGTGTTTTTGCAACTCCATTTTCATCTTATTTTTTGTCTTAATATCACCATGTGGCTTTATAAAAACGAAACAATGTGGTTTTTCAGAAACAATGTAGTTTTGTTACATTATTGAATATTTCGATTCTGTTTTTTGTTCGACATCACTAGCTTTTACTATTTTGCAGTTTTTATGACTAAATATTGATGATTCAAGTTTGACGCAGTTTTAACAAAACCACATAGTTTTTTTAACACTACAAGGTTTTGTATTTAGAAAGCCGAATGGTGATTTAAGACAAAAAATCACATAAAAACGGAATATTAAAACCACGTTTTCATGCGGTTTTCCATATGGTTTTCGGACATGATTTTTCGATATGGTTTTTTTCAGTAGGGTACAGTAAGTGTCGATTAAGATTTTCTCGATAGTTACGTAAAATAACAACTTTTTACTTTGAGGCTTAATTTATATTTTATAATGCTTATTTGGTTCTCTTAATAATAACCAACAAGTTTACCGATCTCGATTTTTCAAATATAACACATGCAATAGAATAAGTATAATTGTTTATCGCTAAACAAATACAAAGTTTTAACAATTAAAGTTAATCACTTGCATGCTTAATATTTTAAAAACATAGATCAGTGAAATTGTACATAATTATTTGAGAAACAAAATAAGCTTTAAATTAAAGTCAATCAAAAAACAAACAAGTTTTTGTTTCATGTGACTTTTTGGAAAGATCATAAATCACACTTACCTTAAACAATCAATACAATAATTTTTTTTTCAACACATCCAATAAAATTTTTTGTACTCTGTAGTCTGAACGTTCTCAGAAAACTAAACTAACAAGGAAATAGTTATTTTACTTCGCTGAGAATGATGAATATTCCCTTTTTCTTTGAGTAAGATAAATTAATACAAGTTAACAGAGAGTTCTTACAAAAATTCTGTAGTTAATTGACAATTTAGTCCTGGTGCGTCTCGTATTCTAACAGAAAACTTTCTTTCGAGTATTAAAGAGAGGTCGAGACTATCTGTATTTCAAATTAAACTTGAGCAACTCATTCGTACCGTCGCCTTTTTATTGACTTTCTTAATTAAGAACAAAGAATAACTGTGACGGACGTTACAAAATATAAAGTAAAAATATTAAACTTGCATAACAATTTCTACTCTGCATCGTATACAGTTGCCGCATAAATATCGTGCTGACGCCGTTTTGGAAAGTCTCGTGCGTTTACTGCGAGGGGCGCACCCTTGCAGTAAGCCCGCGTTTTTTCTCTCCGTGTACCGAATTCTGGTGGAGTAATAGCTGTACAGTCGTTTGCTTGCTCGAGCATTTTTCATAAATTCATGTATGACTTTGTTTGATAAGGATCTACTGATTGAAATATTGTTACTGTTGTGTTGTGCTTTCTAATCTTTTTTTCCTTATTTACAATTAAATTATTGTGTTCACATTTCATAAGCTCGTTTATTAATTCGAATTTCACAACCAATATCTGTTGTCCTATATAAATTAATAAATGATTTATTAAGTACTGATATTTGTTTTAAAAATTTACATTACCTATTTAGGTTGAGTGAGCGAGGTGAGTCGATTTGACATCAAACTATTCAATTTCCAGAGCCCACCTTCTCACCCCCTCAGTTAATGAAAAGCAAATAGTTTCAACAAGATGAAATCAGTAAAATGACGATTTTATTAGGTTCATGTTTCGTTTTAGAACAAGATTAATCAAAGATGTTTGAATCTTGGCGCGAAGCAATCGTCAAAGAACTTTTAGATAAAAACAGTGATAATACGCTTTCTTAAGGATGCCTTAAAGCATTCACTGATCTCAGCTGGGAAAATTAAATTCAAATAAGCTACATGATGGTCAGTATGATAAACTCTAAGTGTCAAAACAATTCCCAAGCAATAGTGGTTTTTATCTCGTTTATGGCCAGGTAATTTAAAAAATCATATCTCTTCTTCTTTAGGACATAAACGGCCACAACAAGTACCAGTTTACTGTGCTTTGGTCTTAAGTACCTCTAAAACAGATGTGTTACCGGCACTCTTTGAACTATATGCTGTATCTAGAAACAATCATGTTTACAATTACACTGCGAATAACGTAAGACACATCCATGATATTGAAAATAACAAACTTGTTTTGGATGCAGACGAAACTTATCTAAGGCACTAAAAGAGTACCTACGATGAATATCTGAGGAAAACGTACGTCAGGTCAAAAAAAGGACGCATTTAGTCAAACCTTTTACACTTTGTACAACAGATAAATACGTGGTGGATATACTTACTTAGACTTTTCTTGGAAAAGAAAAATGATGCTCAAATCCTAAAAGAGGAGATAAAAAATTATAAAAACTTAAAAAATTTATTAAGGACTGGTAATGTTTGACAGGGTATTATAAGGCAAAAATGGAAACTTTTTCATAACCATTTTGACAATAAATGGCTTCCTGATGCAAAAACTTATTTAATATATAGAACGCGGCTTCTATACTCGATTATTCGAACAGAATTATTTTTTAAGCGTGTGTGTGTGTGCAATTACATTGCACCCACACATGCATACGCATTGACTTCATACCAAGCAAGTTCAAGCCTCTTATTGTAAAATAGTCAATTTTTTATATAAAACATTTGAAAAACCACTTATTGAAAATGTTTCGATTACCAATGAAGTTTTGTTGCAAATACTTGATCGTAAAAATAAGGAAAATACATTCCTCAAGGAAGCAGAAACAGCTAGATAGAGTACACGAAAAAGTAGATTCGAAAAACTAAAATCTTGAGATGTAGACGATTTTCTTGTAATGACCGAAAAAGATTTGAAAATATTATTTACGGGATCTTATTAACTACATCAAGCTGTTTCATTTTTGGTGAAAATATTTGATAAAAATGATGAAATAAAACTAAAATTCTTAAGGGAGACACGTGAAATAGTGAAATTTGATATAAGATCTCGTCACATATCTAAAAAAAACCTATAACTATTATTTTGACCATAAGTCTAATACTGAGATATTACTGTGAGTGTGCAAACGGAATAAGAACTATAGGCTGCTGTTTTCATGTAGCATTATTCATTTATTCTTTGTCTTATGCAAGATATTAGTCTAGTATAGTTAGACCAGCTGAAACATTACCAAAATTATACCTTAAAGAAGATATCATGCCTGTAGTAAGCAAAGACAGTGATTCACACTAGTTTGTATTTTTGAAACATTCAAATTTATTGATAAGCTTGAAATATATTAAAAGAATCCGTGTATTTTTGTGGACAATATTAAAATTAAAACTCTTAAAATCGATCATATTATAATGCAGCGAACGTTTCTAAATCATGCTAAAGAAAAATTATTAATATTTAAATTATTAAACAAGAACGAAATTACATTTGTTTCTTCATTTCCAGCACAATAGAAGAAATGATGAAGAAACATGGCAGTTGACAACTAAAAATTCATCGAATGTATTCAATTTATTGCATCGTACAGTAATGCACAGCGCCGACTAATATGATACTATCTATAATACAATTGTTGTTGGTGATTCTGGCAACAGTAAAATAAAAAAGTATAGTTAATATAGTAGGTCATAGCAGTTTTAATATTAATAATTACAACAAGCTTTAATCAAATCGGTGGTTACCCTATTTAGGTTTAATCTATAAAGAAAATACGGATTACCAATATGGACACAAATATAACAATTAAATATTTGAAGGAGTTCTTAGGACTATTTTTCTGTTTTAGGGTTTTCTAAACATACTAATGAGACTGGTCATAGTTTTTATTGGGACAATGTTAAAATTTTAGACGGTGAAGACTATTGGTTTAGGAGGAATGTGTCTGAGATGCTTAATAAAAATAGTCAATCTTTTAGAATTAATATGATAAAAGATACTAACAAGTTAACCTATCCAAGTGCAACAGCCCGAATTAGATGAAACTTATTATACAAGTAGAACATTGAAAAACATTAGACATGTATTTTTTTTAGCGGCACTAGCCTTCTTACAAGGGTAGAAACTAACATTAATTTTTTTTTAAATTAGGATTTGTTAAAAAATGAATTTAAGAGGTCTAATTAATAAATAAATGAATAAATAGTACTTATTAAATTATAAACTCGCTGTTTGCTTTACCTAGGAATAACCACGAGAAGGTGGCAAGTGTATGTTTCCATTTTTTTTTCTTTTTTGTTTTTTAGTTAATTTTTCAATTTTTTATTTTTTTTGTTTTTATTAAAAGTTTTATAATTTTTTTTAAACAATAATAGTAAAAACATAATAACATGATCGTTTCTTTTTTTTTGCAAAATCGAAATTTTTAATCATTATCAAAACCAGGTAGTTTTCCAATCATGTATGGTAACGACACTATCTTATCGAAAGATGACTGATTCATGCATAACGGCGTTGTACACCAACTGCATCTCATGATAGCTGTTTTACCACACTTCTCACATAATAAATTGTAGTTATTAAAACAATATGGAACAGAAGTCTTACATTTTGGTGGTAGTCTGGTTATATACCCACTTTTGTACTATGCGTATTTAAGCATGTTGATAAGTCGCAGTGATGAAAATTGATTGTGGGCAAGAGACTGTATCTTTAAAATATATTCCTTCTATGTAAGTTGATATTAAATGAATGTAACATCACGAGGTCACTGAAATACTTAACAAAATCCTTTTACGGCGAAAACCATACACATTGAGTGGTTTAACCATTCTAGTTGTACCTGCTGGTAAAGTGATAACTTTTACTTTTTTTTACTGATTCTGCCAGTTACAAGTTTTTTCTCACCTTGACCACTCCAAGCAACAACGCATAATAAAGAATCAATAACAATGTTCGGTCAAAATATCTCTTTGAACCACTTTATTAATAAATTTGCTGCAAGCTTACCAGATGTTAAGGCAAACTCTATAATGTTAGGAGCTCTAAATAAAGTTTTTTCAACCATAGGACCAAACTATCCATTTTGTTGTTGCATGACTATCAATAAAGGTGACTTCAAAAGACCTTCTGCTGATACAAACGGCTGAACCGTGTAACTTTAGATTGAAGAATTAAGTGCTTGAGCGAATGATTCCACTTTAAGGGTTCCAATATATGACAAAGCTCACCCTGCGTGCATTTCTAAAGAGAATCCATAGTGATCAGAATTATATGTATTACTCGTATCTACTATGGACATTTATGATTTTACTTGGCTCACGAAATCATCTGCCTTTTGAATGAACGCCTCCTTACTCGTTAGTTTAGACGTTGAAATAAATTTATAAGACACTTACAAGTCAACCTACCCAAGTGCGACAGCTGAAGTTAGATGAAACTTGGTATGCGAGTAGAACATTGAAAAATATTAGACAGGTGTCTTTTTTTAGCGGCTCTAGCTCACTTTTAAGGGTAAAAACTACCCTTAAAAACCACCTTTACGGGACGACAGGGTATCTCACCTCACCCAGAGAACAGGAAGGTGAGTGTCTTATTTTTCTTGAAATAATTGAAGCTTACACTTAATGCCAGCTAATGCATCTGACTACATAGGCCTGAGCTCACCTAACCCCTAAAAACTACCCCTACTAAACCACATGTAGGCTGACCTACCTAACCGTGGGAACAGCGAGTATAGTCGCTTAATTTTCTTGAAATCATTGAATATCACACCACAAGCAGGCTAATCCTCCTAACCACCTGTGCTTTAGCTTACCCTAACCTTAAAGTCACCCTCACCCAACCACAAGCAGAAGAACTCACCTACCCTTAAGAACAGTGATTATTATGATTTGTGCCTCTTACTTTGCTTAAAACAAGATCAATTTTTTTTTTTAAATTAGGATGTTGAAAATAATAAATTTAAGAGGTCCTATGAATAAATAAATAAATAAATAGTACCTATTAAAATAGAAACTTGCTCTTTGCTTTTCTTAGGAATAGCCACGAGGAGGGGGCGAGAGTGTTTTCCCATCTTTTTGTTTTTTGTAACTTTTTTTTTTTGTATTTTAAAAATTTTTTTGTTTTTTGTTTTTATTCGACGTTTTCTAATTTATTTTAAACAATAATAGTAAAAACATAATAACATAATCGTTATTTTCTTTTTGCAGAATCCAAATTATCAATTATTATTTAAATCTGATAATTTTCACAATAATTCATGGTATCGTCACTATCTAATTCAAGGAAGTGATTTATGCATAACGACGTTGTACACGAACTGCATCTCATAATAGCTGTTTTACTACACTTTTCACCTAATAAATTGTAGGTACTATAACAATATTGAACTGGAGTCTCACATTGTAGTGGTACTTGATGTCAGTAGCTTCAACATGATTTTTCGATTCATCGTCATGCTTTGAAATTTTGTATACACAAATAGACACGAGCAAGTGCCACAGTTGTATTATGTATGTAGATAAATTATACATCTTTATTTTATTTTTGAAAAGTATTAGAAATTACTAAAATCACATAACCCACGTATGCGTAGGTAAAGCCATCTAATTGCCTAAATACTCTAACAAGTACTCTCAAAGAAAAAAAGTAGCATTTGCGAGGATCATGATATATGTTCTGACAGATAACTTATACTTAAAGTTTAGATCATAATTTTTTTGTAATCCGAAAATATTTCAATTATCTCGGCATGTGCCAGGGCGCGGGTGGGGGCCGATCAGCTCAAAGAAGTGTGATTGACTAGCTGATATACTCATGAGCTGATCGGCCCCCGTCCGCGCCCTGACACATGCCGAGATAAATAAAATATTTTAGAATTACGAGAAAATCATGATCTAAACTTTAAGTATTAGTTATCTGGCAGAACACATATCCATGATACTTGCAAATGATACTTTTTAACTTTTAGAGTACTTGTTAGATTATTAGATGGCTTTACCTCTATAAATATATACGTTTATTGTGTGGTGTTAGTAATTTCTTATACTTCCTAAAAATAAGAGAGAGATGTATAATTTATCTACACATATAATACAACTGCGACTTTTTTGTGTCTATTTCTGTATAACTTTTTCATAACATGACAGTGAATCCAAAAAAATGTTTGGAAGCTACTGACATCAAGTTTTAGTGATCCTGAAAATCAAATTAAATCGATTTTTTCTGTAGAAGTAAGAGAATTTTCGTCATATCTTGAATCTATAATACAAGATTTAACAAATGCTAATGTATTTGTTGAAAGTTTTAAAACGTTAAATTTTGAAGAGTCAAGTGTGCTCCCTAATGCTTGTGTAGTTGAAGACGACTTCGATGTTGATGAAGAAGAGTTTATTGTTGATACATAAAAGCTTACATCCTACATTGATTTTGATTACAGAAAACAAGCTGTAAAATTTTGGAAGTCTGGAAAACGAAAAAAGAAATTTGAAACTGTTCAGCATAATTTAAAAAAAGTGAAGTATAGAACTCAATTATACAGATGGAAGGCACAAGTTTCTGAAGGTGGCTCGCAGTTAGAGAAATAAAAAACCAAACCAAGCTACGTATTAGAACGCTTCGAAGATGCTCTTAGACATGATTTACCTATTCATGATTGTGATTTAAAAAGGCGGGCCCTGGATGCTCCAAAAAAAGTTGGTTTATCCGATAAAATCTTTAAAGACATCTCCAAAATACGTACAAAACTTTAAAAAGAAATACTGAATCGTATCAAAAAAAATTAATAAATTTATTACAAAGTCTAAACTAACAAGTAAGTAAGCGTTAGTTAAAAAGGCAGATGATTTTGTGAGCCAAGTAAAATCAGAAATGTCCATAGTATATCCAAGTAATACATGTAATTCTGATCAATCTGGAATCTCTTTAAAAATGCACGTAGGGCGAACTTTGTCGTATATTGGAACCCTTAAAGTGGAATCATTAGCTCAAGCACTCAATTCATTAACCCAAAGTTACACGGTTCAGCTGTTTGTATCAGCAAAAGATCTTTTAAAGTCACCTTTATTAATAGTCATGCAACAAAAAAATGGATAGTTTGGTCCTGTAGGATAAGATAGTGACGCTACCATACATTAGTGCGAAAATTTCCGGATTTTGATAATGATTAAAAATTTGGATTCTGCAAAAAAAAAAGATTATGTTAATATGTTTTTACTATTATTGTGTAAAATAAGTTAGAAATCTAACATTAAAAAAAAAAGAAAGAAATCGAAACAATTAAAAAAAAACAAGAAACTTACAAAAAAACTAAAAAATTAGAATATACACTTGTCACCTTCTTGTGGTTATTCCTGGGTAAAGCAAAGAGGAAGTTTACATTTTAATAAGAACTATTTATTAATTTCTTTATTAATTAGACCACTCAAATTTACTTTTTAACAAATCTTAATTTAAAAAAAAATTGATCTTGTTTTGAGCAAAGTAAGAAACATAAGTGATAATAATCACTGCTCTCAGGGGTAGGTGAGTTATCCTGCTTATGGTTGGAAATGGGTGACTTTTAAGATTAAGGTGAGCTAAAGCATAGGTGATTTGAAGGGTTAGCCTGCTTGTTGTGTGATATTTAATCATTTAAAAAAAAAAACCGACTATACTCGCTGTTTTCAGGGTTAGGTAGGTCAGCCTACTTGTGCTTTAGTCAGCGTAGTTTTTAGGGGTTGGTTGAGTTAAGGCATAGGTAGGGAGGTGGATTAGTCGGTATTAAGTGTAAGGTTTAATCATTTTAAGAAAAAAAGCCACAAAACTCCCAGTCTCCGGGTTAGGTGAATTAGCCTGTGGTTCCGTAAAGGTAGTTTGTAAGGGTAGTTTCTACTCTTATAAGAGAGCTAGTGCCGCTAAAAAAAAACACATGTCTAATATTTTTCAATGATTTACCTGTATACCAGGTTTTATCTGATCCGGGCTGTCGCACTTGGGTAGGTTTACTTGTTAGTATCTTTAATCAAAATAATACTGCAAGGTTTACCATTTTTATCGAGCATTCAAGACACATTCCTCCTGAACCAATTTCCTTTAACGTCTAAAATTTTGAACATTGTCCCAATCAAAACTATGATCAGTCTCTTTAGTATGTTTAGAAAACTTAAAAACAGAAAAACGTTCTTAAGAACTGTTTTAAATATTTGATTGTTATATTTGTGTCCATATTGGTAATATATATTTTTTTATAGATGAAACCTGAAGAGGTCAATCAACGAGTTAACGAAGGCTTGTTGTAATTATTAATATTAAAACTGCTATGATATAAGTGGTTACCTATACTTTTTTCATTTACTGTCGCCCGTATCACAGAAAACAATTGTATTATAGATAGTATCATATTAGTTGTCGCTGTGCATTAGTGTACGATGCTATAAATTGAGTACATTCGATACAATTGTACTTGTCAACTGTCATGTTTCTTTATCATTTCTCCTTTAATGCTGGAAATTAAGAAACAAATATAATTTCGCTCTTGTTTGATACTTTAAATATTAATAACTTTTCTTTAGCATAATTTAGAAAAGTTCGCTGTATTATATATTGATCGATTTTAAGAGTTTTAATTTTAATATTGTCCACAAAAATACACGATCTCTTTTTATATATTTCAAGTTTATCAATAAATTTGAATGTTTTAAAAATACAAACTAGTCTGAATCACTGTCTACGTTTATTACAGGCATAATATCTTCTTTTAGGCATATTTTTCGTAATGTTTTAGCTGGTCTAGCTATACTAGACTGATATCTTGCATAAGACAAAGAATACATGATTAATGCTACAAGAAAACAGCAGCCTATAGTTCTTATTCCGTTTGCACACTCACATTAATATCTCAGTATTAAGCTTATTGTTAGAATAACAGTTATAGGTCTTTTTTAGATATGTGCCGGGATATAATATCAAAATTCACTTATACAGTTGTCACTTTTAAGAATTTTACATTCATTTCATTATTTTCATCAAATATTTTTGCCAAATATGAAACAGTTTGATGTAGTTGATATGATTCCGCAAATAATATTTTCAAATCTTTTTCGGTCATTCCAGTAAAATCGTCTATATCTCGAGATTTTGGTTTTTTTGAATTTACTCTTTTCGTGTACTCTATCTAGCTGATTTTGCTTCCTTGATCGATTTATTTTCCTTATTTTTACGATCAATAATTTGCGACAAAACTCCATTGGTAATCGAATCATTTTCGATCAGTCGTTTTTTAAATGTATTATACAAAAACCTAAGTACTTTACAATAAGTTTCTGCATCAGGGAGCCATTTATCATCAAACTAGTTATGAAAAAGTTTCCATTTTTGCGTCATAACACCATGTACTGCCTCTACAACCCACTGAATAATCGTTACTAAACGAAAATAATTTGCTTTAGCTGTACTAAGCGGTTTTCTTTGGCCTTTCTATGATGTTATCAAGACTTTAAACCCTTCACTTTCTAAATGCTCTGCAATATCTCGAAAGCCACAGTCAATATTTAAAACATCACCAGTCGGTAATAAATTTTTTAAGATTTTCTAATTTTTAATCTCATCTTTTAGGATTTGAGCATCATTTTTATTTTCCAAGAAAAGTCTAGGTAAGTATATCCACCACGTATTTATCTGTTGTACAAAGTGTAAAAGGTTTGACCAAATGCGTCCTTTTTTTGACCTGAGTACATTTTTCTCTGATATTCATTATAGTTACTCTTTTGGAGCATTAGATATGTTCCGTCTCCAATCAAAACAAGTTTGTTATTTTTAATATCATGAATGTATCTTACGTTATTCGCAGTGTGATTAGAAATAAGATTGTATCCAGATACAGCATGAAGTTTAAAGCGTGCTGGTGACACATCTATTTTACAGGTACTTTGGACCAAAGCACAGTAAACTGGTACTTGTTGTGGCCGTTTATTTTCTAAAGAAAAAGAAATAAGATTTTTCGAATTACCTGGCCTCAATCGAAATGAAAAAACGACTATTGCTTGGGTATTGTTTCAACATTTAGAGTTTATCATACTGACCAACATGTAGCGTATTTGAATTAAATCTTTCTCACTGAGACCAGTAAATGCTTTAAGGCGTTCTTTAGAAAGCGTATAATCACCGATTTTAATTTAAAGTTCTTTGACAATCGATACGCGCAAAAATTCAAACATCTATGATTAATTTTATTCTGAAACTAAACATAAACTTAATAAAATTGTTATTTTACTGATCTCATCTGGATTGAAACTATTCTCTTTTTAATAACTGAGGGGGTAAGAAAGTGGGCTCTGGAAAATAAATAGTTTGATGTCAAATCGAATTACCTCGTTCGCTTGACTTAAATAAGTAACGTAAATTTTCAAAACAAAGATCAGTAATTGTTGAATCATAATTAATTAATTTAGGATAACAGATAATTGGCGCAGAATTTGAATTAATAAACGAGCTTATGAAATGTGAACACAATCATTTAATTTTAAATAAGGAAAAAAAAGATTATAAAACATAACACAACGGTAACAACATTGCAATCAGTAGATCCTCATTATTAAATACAGACACGTTTGACCTCTCTTTAATACTCGAAAAAAAGTTTTTGTGTTAAAATACGAGACGCACAAGGACAGAATCGTCAATTAACTACAGAGTTTTTGTAAGAACTCTCTGTTAACTTGTATTTATTTATTCCACTCAACGAGGTGGGAATATTTATCATTCTCAGCGAAGTAAAATAACTTTTTTCTTGTTAGATGAGTTTTCTTAGAACGTTCAGACTACAGAGTACAAAAAATTGTATTGAAGGTATTGAAAAAAAAATTATTGTATTAATTGTTTAAGGTAAGTGTGACTTATTGTCTTACTAAAAAGTCACATGAAACATATAAACTTTTTTGTTTTTTGATTAACTTAAATTCGAAGCTTATCTCGTTTCTCAAATGATTATTTACAATTTCACCGATTATTGTTTTTAAAATATAAAGTATGCAAATGTTTAACTCCAATTGTTGAAAATTTGTATTCGCTTAGCGATAAACAATCATATTTATTCTATTGCATGTGTTATGTTTCAAAAATCAAAATCGATAAACTTGTTCGTTATCATTCAGGGAACCGAATAAGCATTATAAAATGTAAATTGAGCCTCAAATTAAGAAGTTATTATTGTTAGTATCTATTGAAAAAATCTTAATTGACACTTACTGTACTCTACTGAAAAAACCATATCGAAAATCATGTCTGAAAACCATATTAAAAACCGCATAAAAGCGTGGTTTCAACACTCCGTTTTCATGTTGTTTTCTGTTTTAAATCACCATGTAGTTTTTAAATAAAAAATCTTGTATTTTTAATAAATCCATGTGGTTTTCTTAAAACTGTGTCAACTTGAATCATCAATATTTAGTCATTAAAACTGCATATAGTAAAAGTTAGTAATGTCGAACAAAAAACATAGAATAGAAATATTTTATAATATAACAAAAGTACATGGTTTTTGAAAAACTACATTGTTTTGTTTTCAGAAAACCACATGGTGATATTGAGACAAAAAGCCAGATGAAAATGGAGCAGCAAAAACACCTGTCTTAATGCGATTTTCCAAATGGTTTTTGGACTTAAAGTTTCGATATGGTTTTTTTTCAATCGAGGATAGCACAAAATTTGGGAAATATTTTTTCTTAGCACATCTTGTAATCATATTTTTATGAAATTTTTTTTCAAATCGTCAAATTGCATTGACGAACTGTACAATAATACATTAGACACCCTGAAGAAGCGAGTCGCCACCAAGTTTATTTAAACAGCAATTTTTTTAATTATGACAGTAAGTTGAGGATGAACATATTCAAGAGTCGATTTTTCGATATTATATTAATGGACAATATTATACATACTTACATACTTCTGTACCTCCAGGAAAGAAGTAACAGTTGACCTTAAGGACGTTTACCCGAAGTATGTGCGATTTATCTACATTTTGAATACGTGATACTATCTGCCAAAAAAGTTAAGTTTCTAATATTTTTATATTTTATGAACCTCGTACTTTGACTTCTATAGAATAAGTTTTGACATGGGCTCTCACAGCAATTTTGCAAAAGTTATTATCTTCAGTCCTAGATATAATCCTTAATAATAATAAGATGAGTATTGTTAACCACGTAGTTGTTAGATATATAACAAAATACTACGGACAACTTTGTCTGATGATTCTGCAAAGTTTCTCTGCTGGAATTAATTCATGTGCAGAAACTACCATTTTTCAGAATATTGTGCTGATCAAGTGTTTTAATGATATCCTTGTCTGTACAGCAATTTTTTTAATGACAAATTATTTTTTCACAAAATTACTTAAATTATAAAAGTCACTTAGCCTCTATTAATTTCTACTGTTGATTATACACAGGCTTTTATTGGACTGTTGTAAAAAATACACATGTTTTAAAATATTACATTGACAATGTAAGAAACGTATAAGACAGTAGTCATTTTTACAAAATTGTAATTGAATTTTAAATACAACCTAGTACGCTTACAGTATCAGCAAATAACTAATAGTTTGCTTTAAATTTAATTTTTTGTTTTTCTTTACCTAAAATTGATAGACCAGATACGAAAAGACGACATATCGTGTACAATCTAAAAGGAGTATTTGCCATTTTCTTATTCGGTCTCTCAATTGTACAATGTCAAATTGTATATGATGGACAAATAAAAAGTTTAACACAAAAATTTCCTTGTAAAATTGACATTTGATATAGGACAAATCATTTAGCCATTATAAATAATGTGATCTTAATATTAATTTTGTTCACATTGGAAATGCACGTGGTATCAAATGGCTTTTTTAATAGTTGATTGACGAAATAACTCGTACAATGGATCAAAACTGTAGTTTTATCGTGAAAAAAACAGAACCTGTCTGAATTATAGATCCCTAAGTTTATACATCAAATTTTGTCGCTATGTAATGTTTATTGCCCTTTGAAACCATCAGACAAGAATATGTGCGGGTCTTGCATTCAACATTACATAATAGAGAAGGTTCATCTTTAAGTTTCACACAATAAGCGTGAACATGCTTATCGAAATTTATACCATGTAATAGTTTTGCTTTGACATACACCGATTCATCGCATTCAAATATATTTTGGATAATTTCAAGATTTGGCTCACTATCAGTGAATTTATTATAAAAAATATCAGATATTTTAAACAATTTTTCAAGATTTAAGAAAATATTTTATACAGTTTTAAACTCCTATTTGTCTCCAATATTTGGTAACAGTTTTTTAATTGCAAGTGAGCATTTGATTAATGCACTAATATGATTTCACAATCCTTTGTGGGCATATTGATAACAGCCGATAAATAAGCTTGTTTGAATGGTGTCTAGTCGGTATTGTTATCGGTAGTATTATGTTTGATGTGTTACTCACCAACATTTCTATCAAATTTTTGTTTTTTCGCTCAAATTGTATAGCTGAGAAGTGGAGTACATGACCATTCAAGTACATGATTGTACCGTAGTGTAAAAGTAAATGCATTTTTGGCTTCAGTTTTCAAAACAGTTTTAAATACAATCTGTTATGTTTCTCTATTAATATTTTTATGTCCTCGATTTGTCTTTTCATTAAAGTTTGAATGGTTAGAATATTCACTATTTTTCTTAAGCATAAACATAACTTTCACGTTTCATCATTAAAATCATTTATTTGGTCACCTATCAACTAACCCAAGTACCTGGTCAAACATAGTAGTCCAGCGGCTGACTGACGAGTTGTTATATTTTCAGCTTCTTTTTTACTACGAGAAACAAAAATTGGTTGATGTTGGTTTTTGGTTTCAAGTTCACCGTAATCAAACTTCTTTATTTGAACATTTATTTGGGCTAATGTTATAATTTTTCTATGGATGAAGCTTTCCAAAACTTTACTAACAGTATATGATGAAACGCCTTCGCAAAGGTCATGCATTACATCCACTGTAAGATTCTCTGTTATGTGGAAGTTGTGCAATCAATTGAAAATACATTCTCTTTTATTCCAATACTTGATAAGTCATTTTGTAATACAGCGGTCTCGCAACCTTTTTTTGTTCTCAACAGCTTATTATTTTCTACTGTCATAACTCTTTACTGCATATTCGTTGCTACGCAGAATCAACAAAACAATTTTGCCATAAAACTCTTTAAAAAACTGTACATAGTGCTTAGCATAGACAACACTGGCTATAATGATATTTTCTCATTTCGCGCTTATAGTGGGAGGCAGGCACGCAAGAGTCGTATACATTACAACCATTTTGTTGTGCCCGGCCCGTATGATATGATCCTGCAAGAGTTCCTGAACGAATTCCTGCAGGATTTCCTATTGGCATCGTGCAGGATTTCTGCAGGAGCTCCTACAGGACCCTCCAGGACACGCTGCAGGAATTCCTTTAGGACTTACATGACATGAGTTATGAAAAGATGTCGGCAGCACCGTACGATCTAGCTCAATACAAAATAAAAATATGATACAACTAAAGTACCTACAACTAAATAACCGAATACACTTGCACGCTAATAAAGTCAAGGTACGTATTTGGGGCCAGCTACTCGACACCGTTCTAATTATCCATCAACTTTGATAAAAAAAGACTACAATAACTTTAAACGTATTGGCACCATTTAAAGCGCTTGACTCTTGAGAACAAATTCCTACAGAAAAAATTAAAAAAAAAGAGTTTACGAAAATAGTTAAGTAAATAAAAAGCCGAGTCATTTTTTGTACATGTAACAGGCCTCCTGGTTTTACTTCGCTTACCCGGCCCATAATGTATGTCCATATTATGAGCCACGCAAAAAATGACGTGTATACATTAACAAAAAAATTATTTACGGTAAATATTGTATATTTTTACAATGTTAAAGTGGACCAATTTGTAGTTGTGAATAAAAAACATTTTATTATTGAGCATAAATTAATTATTTTTGTACAAAGAACGATGTAAGTTATTTTAAACTAAGGCAAAATCGGCTCGGTTTTACATATTTTAACATTTAATTCCTTGAATTCATCGTTAACTGCTTTTGTGGCTTCTTTGGCTTCTTTCATTCCCTTCTTTATTTCATCCAATAATTTTGACATTTCTGCTTGACGCATCTTCTTTCTTGTGCTTTCAATTCCTTTTGTTTTTTCTGATTTTCTTTTATACACAAGTATCAAAACTCATTTGACGTTGCAGCTGCTACCATTTCAGGCGTTTTAGATTTTTCAAGATTTTCTCTTTTATTTAGGTCAATAATCGGTGGGTAGTAAGAAACAATCAGAGATGCGTTAACGTTTAAGAGTACCTATAAGAAAATGAAGATATTGTAAGAAAATGAGATGTTGTAGCAAAATGAGATATTTTTGGAGTACCAGAAATATAGAAGAAAAAATAACGCTTGGACCAACACGCATGATTTTCTTTTTATTTTCAAAGGGTTCCTGTTTAAGAATCATTTGTTTTTCATCAATGTCATCCTTAGAAGATGATTCCTCCTTATCATTACCAACAGTTGGGGTAGGATTGTTCAGCAATAAGGTTTCGCCTAAAAAATATAATTCTGTACAAAATAGTAAAGTTTAACTTTCGAGCAAAATTATAAAAATATATATATCTACTTCCAGTACATTTAAAAGTTAATTCTTTATTTATTTTATTTTACTTTTTGGTTGAGCGACTTGATTGATACACATTGATATTTTGTTCTTTGAAAAAATCAACATACTTTGGTTCAACATTATTTGATAAGGTGAAACTGTAACTAGACTCTAAATTATATACTGTATTATTATTAATCACAGGTATTTGTACTATCTCTGAATCTTTAATCTTATCCTGAATTGTCTTACTATAACTAATTATATAATAAACAGTGTGTGATCTTTCTGTCACCAGCACAAGTAGAATTTCTTGGTCGATGAGAACTATCTCCAAGCTCAATGATTCGTTGGTTGAAAAATTGCCTAAAAAAAATATCTTAACTCTCATTCTTGCAAAAAAATTGAACATAATTATAATTTAGAAATTTTTTAAGTTTTTCAAAGTTAAGTTAGTCAAAAAAATCAAACTCTAGCTAAAAATTTCATCACATAAAAAGTTCATCAAACTATATGATAAACATCAAACTGTTCTAATCAAATTGATAAAAAAAAATATGATAAAAAATAAATGAATATTTGTTAAAAAGTGTAAATACGATCAAAGTACAATGATTGATTCGTTCCTCGAACAAAAGATATAAGTAAAAAAAGTGTAAAAATAAAATTAACGTAACTACTGTTGTTTTATAATCTTATGATGTAAATAAGATACCAAGAGATTCATCTGACTGCGTAAAAGCAAATTCTTCATCATCTTTCTCTTTGCTTTTCGCATTTTCTTTTAGTCCTATCCAATACTAAAATGAACCTTCAAATTTCTTATCGCTATTTCATATTCCACTAAAATCAGATACTTTGAAATCGTTTTGTCGTTTTTAATCAAGAAATTTTTCAAATTCTTTCAAAAATCCACTACCTGCTTGATGAAGAGCTATTTATGATGTTTTATGACTTTTCTTTTCTTTTTTTTTTGAGATTTGTGAGTTAAGTGAGGAAACAACCGAATAATTTGATCATTTCATGGGACGAATGATCATCCAAGTATATTACTATGGGAAACGCAGGCTCATTTACAATTTCTTAAGGATAAAAAACATTTGTTATGTATTCATAAAAAGTCTCAGCTTTCTGCCAGCATCTTTCAGAGTTTTCCAAGCCCCAATTACGTGGACAATTTATTAAGACTTTCTTTTAAATAGCCCCTTTATCTTTGTACATTATTATAGAAGAGGCACGAGTGCCTTTAGGGTTGTACATAAACATGGTAGTGAAGTTTTACTTTCTTGTCCAATAACCGAATCATTAATAAAAATGAATAGTATTAACTTTAATTATTTGTTTTCCCTTCGGATATTAGGTTGAAGTATATTGCGTAATTTGGTTAAAGAGGCTAGAGATTACTCATTTATGTTTTTCGTTAAAATTATTTTGAATAAGTGGATAAATAATTTATCAGTGAACATTGTAATCGGGCGAGGTAATTTGGTAATTTCGTATAAGGTGAGTGGGTTTTACTTTGTTTGAATTAAGTATTGAGCTTAAGTATACGTGTCTTCTATCCAGTATCTTTTTTATCTTTGGATTTACTACTTGTCACGTATGTTGTTTTCCGCCGTAGTAGCACAAAGTTGGTTATTTTTGGACGTAGTAGTAGAGCCTTGTATTAAAACACATATTTTCTGTTAGAAGATTATGGAGCTTACTTTCACTAAAGTCTAATTGATTATTTCTGATGTCAGAAGCATGTAAAATCCAGCCAACGTTGTCTGTTGACATAGTGATCAAAATTATAATACACCTATGTAGTAAGTATAATACACGGCAGAATAGTGCTCATCAAATTTTGTATGAAAATACCATTGTTCCTGATTGGGAATCCACAGCCAATTACATTTTAGTTATAGTTTGCTCGCTTTTACGTAATCATTGTCTGCTTTTGCCCGGTTTTCTTTGCATCATGTCCATGAGTCGGTCGCGCTGTCTGATTCCTGTAATAAGGTGTGATTATCCTATGCATGATATCCTGAAACCCAATAGACTACTCTGCATACATTCTAAATTACTAAATAAATTATTTATCAACACACAGTGTTAGCGGAGGAGTCTATTTTGTTATTTGTTTGTTATTTGTTATTTCATTTTATTCGAATTACGTATTGAATTCAAGAGTACGGATTTCGGGTAAGTATCTGTTTCAACAGCTGGATTACTGAGGGTTAGGCGCTTTTTTCCTGCCTCAGTACAGCAAGGCTGGTTATTTTTGACGTAGTAGAACTTTGTATGGAAACAAGTCTTTTGTTTTTGATAAATCTGGAGCTCTAATGCCCTAAAATCTCATTAGTTTTCTCCTTTGTCAAAATAATGTGCTATCAAGCAAACCTTGTCGATTTACATCATGATCAAAAGTAAAATACAGAAAAACATATTGCTAATGATATTTTGTATTAAAAAACATGTTACCGACCGGGAGATCCTAGCCAATCACTGCTCAGATAACGTTTGCTAGTCCACAGCGCAGTTATGGCTAGCACACACCTGTTTTTTTTTTGCAACATGTGCATTAATCGGTTGCTCAGTCCCATTCCTGCAATAGGGTGTTATTAGGGTCTAATATAGGGTATTATTCTATGTACTTTCTTCCGAGATCCAATATACTTCTCTGCTTACACTCTTAGTAAATAAATGATCTGCTAATGCACAGTGCAAGCAGGCAAGTCGATTTGGTTATTTGGTTGTTGGTGTTTAAGTTATATTTTATTTTTACTTTGTAACGCTCGAGCGTATGGGTGTTCCATTATCTGTTGTATCTGTTCTATCACTAATGGTCACGTTTTATCTTCGTGCCTCAGTCTATTAGCCAAAGAAGACGTAAGTGTAAATCATAATTGCACTAAAGTCTAGCATACTATATCTGAGCAGTGACGCACACTTTGTTTTTTTTTTGGCAGCATGTGCATGAATCGGTCGCTCTGCCCGATTCCTGCAATAGGGCGTTATTAGGGTATTGGTGTAATAGGGTATTATTCCATGTACTTTATCCCAAAACCCGATATACTTCCCTGCTTACACTTTTAGTAGATAGATATGTTAATAAACAGTTTAAGCGGGTGAGTCCATTTGGTTATGTGGTTGTAGGTGCTTAAGTTATATTTTATTTTTATTTTGTATTGAGCTCGAGCGTGCGAGTGTTCCATCATCTGTTTTATCAGTCGTACTTCTAATCGTCACCTTTTAATGTTGTGTCTCTGTATGTAAGCTAAAAAAGACGTGCGGGAATAACAGAAAATCCCGAAGGGGCTCTAAAGGAGCGGCTTCAGCTGCAATCGGTTGTTTTTGGCAATGTCTGACGATGTTGGGGGTTTGGATGAAAGGATTAGTCTGTAATCGGAATAATTCGTCGGTTTTTAGGAGACTTCGGCGAGAATGTGCCTTTCGGGTGACGTTGGCTATCTTTGGCCATGGTTAAAATGCGGGGGACAGTGGGGGGGGGGGGGGGGTATATTAGACTTAAATAAATTTCATGTCCTTCTTGATTGTAAGGTACGTAAGGGATAAGCTAACGAACATAGGGGGCAAGGGGTAGCATGAAAGGACGTTTGGGGGCTACGGTCAAAATGAAGGGGACTGTGGACGGCAATCCAAAAAAGGGCAGGGGATCGTGGATCGGAAAGGGAGGGCGTGGTTGGTCAGAGTTACTATAGAAAATCGTTAAAAATTAGCATATTTTTACCATATTTTTACCCTACATTTGAGCATGTGATAAAACGTGTAGAGGCATGGGGCTATTATCTACGACCCACACGAATTAACTACATATTGGAGGAAGATATATGTATATACTCTAGAATCAATATCTTTTTAGTCAGAGCTACCTTTTTTCTACCCTTGTGTTATTTTATTGTACATTTGTTAATATAATGTTAATCTGAAAACATATAGAAGAGAGAAATCGGACTGAAATAAAATTATCAATTTATTCACATGAACTTAAAATTAAGTTGTGTGTGTGTGTACTGTGGAATAGGGTATGAGGTGATGGGGGGGTCTGAGAGGGAGGGGGGGTTAGTGGGGGAAGCGGGGGGGGGGCGGGGACTAGCTTTGGGTTCTAACGCCATCGAAGACAGGCAGATGTTGTCAATATTTAAATCGATTTTAAACTGTGTTTATAAATTTATAAAGCCTTTACAGTACAATCAAGATCGCTGCCAGGGTTGATTTTACTTTGGCTTTACGCTCGTAGTCTATGATTTAAGACATGTAGCGCCACGCACGGATAGAGCCAGAAGCTATGGTGGAAGTTCAAATAGCAATATAACGTATCAATATTATATCATATTTTTAACTTATTTGAATTCCAGCCATAACTCTAGCTCTACCAGAGCCGAGCGCCACATGTCTAAAGCCATAGACTTCGAGCGTGAAGCCAAAGTAAAATTAACCCTGATCGCTGCTTTCGATAATTAGCAGTAGACTTTTGAACTAAAAACTGTCAAATAATTTATTTTTTAATCATAATTGAAGGAAGCGAAGACTATTCTGTTATTCGATGTTTTTACTTTGTCTTTCGTTTCTGTTGCATTCCGACACCTCGATTCGGTTGTATCTTCACGAAGTTTCGAAATACACAGTCAGCACTATCCAGGGACGACACCGTGTTCCTTCAAGTTATCTTAGAAAATAGAATAGTAAACACGAAATGTTTATCAAAGTCATCATTGAGAAATTGTCCTTTAAGCTATTTCTTAAGAACTCCCTTATTTTTATAAAAATAAGGAAGCCAGAAATATCGCTGAGAACTAATAAAGTCGTCACTTAACAGCCTCCCATTGTTAAAACCATCGCCGTTCTTGGCGATAACATACTTATGTAATACAAAAGGTTGTTGTCATCGGAGAATGTTTCGTGTACATAAATTCACAATCGTCGGATAATAACAGGAGTGAGAGCAGATAAATTGGAGAAGTGGTTGACTGTGATGATAAGATATGAAAATGCTTATTACCCTGGAAACAAATTATAAGTTGGTTAGAGGAAAAGACATAAATGATTTGATGTATGAGAAAAATATAAATGTAAAACAAAAATCGAATGTACGTATGTAGAAGAAGAAAAGTAAATGATGGGCGCGAATAGTTACTACGAGGTGTGTTCAAAAATACCCAAAATTTTCGTTTTTTGAAAAGAATATTTATTCATTCATCTACATCGATGTTGTCCCCTTCAAAGAAGTCCCCACTAAATATTATGCACTCATGCCAGCGCTTTTTCCAATCCTCAAAACACTTCTGGAGCACGATCTTTGGGATAGCTTTGAGCTCTTTCAGCGATGCACTTTTGATATCATCTATGCTTGTGAAACGACGACCCGTTAAGATTTTTTTGATTTTTGTAAAACGGAAAAAAACAACAAGGGGCCATGTCTGGCGAATATGGAGGTTGGGGCATCATTACAGTGTTTTTTTTTTTCCTAACAATGTCTCTTAAGTACCGATTTTTTTTTTCTAAATTTTACTATTTTGGGACAAATTTTGTTGTCACGCGTTTCACACCTAAAGTGTTCGCAAAAATGTCATCGCATGAGCCAATCGATATGTCAACATCATCAGCAACTTCTCTAATTGTGATTCGGCGATCATGTATAACCATTGCATTCACTTTTTTCACGTTTTCATCGGTTGTTGAAGTGCTGGAGCGTCCGGGGCGTTTGTCATCTTGAACGTCTTTATGGCCATCTTGGAAACGCTTATACCACTCGTAAACACTTGATTTTTTCATAGCGGACTCACCACAGGCCTTTGTTAACATTTCGCACATTCTGCTACACTTTATCTCATTTTTTACGCAAAACTTATTACAAATTCTTTGATTCATTTTTTTTGACAATCGAAAATCGCAGAGCTCATGAAAACACGTGTAACCTTAGCAACTGCCACTGATAAAGTAAACAATGAATGCAGCTAATAATTTTATCACACTTTATGGGCATGTATACCAACACAATAAAAAGTTTTTGTCAATCGTATTCTCCGAACCCGCGAAATTTAAACATTCCGGGTATTTTTTGAACACACCTAGCATACCTTTTTTTATACTTGTTTAGACTGCTTTATCTTTTTAGGACCTCTGGTAATATATTACATAATTCTAGTTACTTTTGTAAACAGCTGATCTGAGTTTTCGCTTCATAGTATATTCTGAAGTTTATGAAATCTTGATATGATACCAAAGTTTCGGGGACTCTGATAGCTTTTCGTACATATGACTAGAAAAGACAATTTGTAGGTATTTAAAGTGGTCCTGAGCTATCTTATTGAACGAGCTATCTTTAATAGATAATATATATTGTATCTGTTGCTGATTTTTGCTTATCACCTTGTATTTTCACAGCAAAAAATTTCTTTTGTCCCTATTGATCTGATAGTTTGTCTTCTGTTTATCCGTCATGAAATAAGTTTGATGAAAAGAAAGAGATGTATCTGTCCAGTCTTTTATGCATTAGTTGAATGCGAATAAACAAAATGCAAATGATATTTTTTTCGATGGTGTGTGAATTAATAATTATTAGAATCGAATGGAATGATTTAAGGATTACAATTTTAAATAACTTATTAAGGGGGTTCGGGAGTAATAGTGAAATGCAGAGATCACAATGATATTGATTTTTCTTGATAGTCTGAAATCTACGTAGAACTTACATGAATTTTTTCAATGTTTGTTATAGGTCATTTTTAAAAGAATGATACAAATAAAAATTAGTGTGATAACATAGGTTTTTATGGAACGTAACCTTGATTTGTCGTTTACATGGACAAATATTATTGGAAAATGCAAAGATATTTAAAAAGACCACACCTACGTATGAAGTATTGTTTCAAGATCCAGTGAGTAAAATTTTAAGTCATGTTATAGTGCATTTTAAACAATGCCAACGCTTGATAAAAGCAAAATATTAAGTTTGTAGGGTGCCAGAAGGGGTGTGCGGTAAAGGGGACCAAACTGCGCGGGCCCGGGGGACTCTCTGCTCCTCGCCTTGTTGAATGATACTCCCCTCAAGGAGGTTCATCTGTTACTTGGTTAGTCAGCTGCATCGCATGTGCTTTGACTAACGTAGTAGGCAGTACATTTGACAACGTCGCGACGTTGTCGAGTACATACGTCTGCTTGTAATATATACATACAGTTACGTGTTGATATGAAATATTCAATCTCCGATGGTATCTCATTGTTTTTTCATCATTTTAACTTATAAAAATACAATATTTATCGAAAATAGAGTAGGAAAAAAGTATTTTTTGAAAGGTAAATTAGTTACAGAGAAGGTATACAAGGATCGCATGCGTTTGAGGAAAGTTGGAGCGAATTTACGACAAGTGTATGGCTGTCGTCGTCAAGTTAACCTAACCGTGCATGAAGAGAAAGAGGAGCAGAATGATGCAATTTCGGAAGGTCGTCGTGCTTATTGTCCATGTGAAAACTTTTGTCACTCAACTAATATGTCAAGGATGCGGGGCAATATTGTAACTGCTTAATGCTGAAGATGAATAACGTAAGGGTTCGGCGTCCATATGCACAATAAACTGTCAGAAACGTTTTTTAAATGCTAGAGTAGCAACAGATAAAATTTATTCAGTTTCAAATCCAACATCAAAAAAGACACAGTCAGTTCATTTTGACGTAAACACGAGAGCATCGATTAATAAGAACAGGCATTCTTATGAGTCCGTAATATAATTATTAAACATGTTGATGTATCAATAACAAACTTCGCTGATTTCTTATTGTTCCAGGTATACTCAACTCTGGTTCAGGAAATGCTCATTTAAATAATATTTTATCTTCTTTGAATATTCCACCCATGCACCTCACGGTGTATAAAGTGCACGAAAAAGAAGTTGGCTTAGCAATAGAAGAAATGGTTCATGTTATCTGTCTCAAGGCTACGATCTAAAAGAAATGTTTTTCTATTAACGAAGCTGTAAAGTTGAAGTTACTGTTGTAAGTAATGGGTTCTTTGACATGTTATGCAGCAGAAATGCAACGTCCAATTTTTTTATGTAAAGCTTACAACTGTGTGATTGAAGATTGTTTATAGATAGCTGATATGACTAATTATGCAACATAAGATTTTTTTGATTTTCAACTTTCTACATATACAGAGCCATTTTTATTTTACAAATTTTTTACACACTTATTTTTATTTATACTTCACTTTTTTTTTTCTTACAATATTTTCATATACTTATTTTCATGTATTAATCTGCATATTTAAATCAAATTTTTTGTTCAATACATTGTTAAAAATTGAATAAATTGTAAGATGAAAACACCAAACAAATAGTCATGGTTAAAGATAACAAATTGTAGTTGTACTTCCTTTTGAATCATAGAAATGATCACAAGCAATCGAAAATGTCGACTATGTGATCGTGGTCATAATACCAGGGATCATGACTGTCGAAAAAATTTTGAAGTGACTGCTAAAGCTATGAAGCCCGATGCTGCAGCGGAGTCAGCACCTAACAACTTAATTTCAAAACCGTGCAATGTTGAGCTTGGTAAAGTTATTAGTGATAATGACCGCTGCTCCATTTCAGCGAGGCGAGCAGCCTCTTATCATAAAATAATTAAACACGCGGATAAGAATCACAAAACAAAAGACGTGACAAACGAATTATATAAATTAAAGAAAAATTTTAAAGAATCAACTGCAGACTCTTTTAGATGTTTACAAAGATGTTTTACATATAGTATTTCGCAAAACTTTGGAAACAAGGAAGGAATGAAAAAATCAATCATAAGTATTCCTTTTAATTGCTTCAATAACCACGATAACTGTGGTAAATGGCGTGGGTATTTGAAAGATTCCGCTAGTTACAAAGATTCAGTCATCGATGATGGGTTCAATGACCAGGGATTGTTTAAGGCTTTACAAAGCTTCTTTAAAGTGCTGGCTAGTGAATGTGGAAGGTTTATTGCAGGGGCCTCGAGTAATGCAAATGAATGTTTGAACACAGTAATAGCTTGTAAAGCTCCAAAGTCTCGCACATATGGAACCTCAGCATCTGGAGACTATCGTATAGCCTGCGCTATCGACAAAAAAAGTAATGGAGAGTCTTTCCCCATTAATTTAGAGAATAAACTGGGCTTGTCTCCTGGGAGGCATAGTAATAAGTACGTGACATCAAAGGATAAGTCAGATACACAACGGTATGTCAAGTCTACGATGTAACAGTTCAAAAGAAGACGATTATTGTTAGAAAAAAAGAAAAATCTCTCGAGAAAAAAAAAAGAAAATGTTAAAGGTACTGATACTTACAGACCCAATATAAGCCTTTTAAATATTGATACAGCAAAAATTATTTAAAATACCAATTTGACTTCAGCTACACCCGTATACTTTGATCTTGAGACTGGTGGTTTTGCAAAAACTGCAGAAATTTTGCAAATAGCTGCAAAGTGTGGTAGCTCCAGTTTTTCGGTGTATGTTACTCCGACCCGGAATACAGATGAACGAGCTAGCAAGGTAACCGGTTTGCAATTTGTTGAGGGCCAACCTACGTGTCACGGAAAAGTTGTTAGTTCCACACCTCTTAACGATGCCATGTATGCATTTTACACGTTTTTTTGTACTTCAAACACAAAATGTGTATTGGTTGCTCATAATTGCCAATGTAATGCTCCTAGATTAATTGCAGCATGTCAGAAAATTTGTTTGTTGGATCATTTTTGTGATATTACTAAACGATTCTGCGATACTTTACCGATAGTAAAAAAAAGTGTGCCAGCTCAACTTGCAAATTACAAGTTAGAAACACTGGCCACTCACTTTTGAATAGATAACACGGATGCGTACAATGCGATAGCTGATATTGTCATACTGAAGCAGATTATTTAAAAACTTGGCATCAATAATTCTTCCATCTTAAATCACACGGTAAAGTGGAAGCAGGAAGTACAGAAGAAAAAATACTATGACGAGCTGCCTGATGCATTTGGAAAACTAAATGTGTTAAGTACTTGTACTTCAATCGCCACAAAAAAAACAAATTATTGCAGCAAAAATATCTTGTTAAAAGATACTTGAAGTCTATAAAAAAAACAAATCGATTGGACTGCGTAAACTCTTTGGTAAAGATAATAGCGGTAACGTTATAGTAAACAACAATAGAAAAGTAATTGACAAAATAGAAAAATATCTAGAAAATATTGATAAATAATTATTACATGTTTGGTTCTTTGTATATCAACCGCATTTTCAAAAATTACAAATCAAAATTTTTTAACAAGTAAACAATTACATTTGTCTATATTTTTTAATCAATTACATATTTTGCATGTATTCTTTCAGTGTAGTTTGTAATTTTTTTATACTACAACTAGTCAATAGCATGTGACATACATATTATCGGTACATAAAAGTATGAAACACACATTCATTTCAATTACGCGTGCTTCAAGTAGTTGCGATGTTGCCACATGTTTACTACTTGAGGTTAGCCTACACGATCAGACTCCTACGTGACATAGCTGTTTACTTACTGTCTATAATTATCATGGTGAATCTATATGAATCTTTCACCGACATTTACAGTAGTTTTCGCACTTTGTACAGTTTACATTACATTCAAAACTGGCTGTTAATAGCGGAGATATTCCATAGTTAACATGGTCTTCCCATAAGATCCCACGTAAAATAGCGAATTTTGTTTAAGTTATCTCTCTAATAACAGGTGGTCAATCAGTTTTAAACTTGGCACAGATTGTAATGGCATATTTTTCTATGTGTACGTATTTTTTCAACAATTTTTACCTGTTATATCTTTGAGAAGATGAACCTCCTTGACTAATACATATTTAAAAATCTTGTGATATGGTTGATTGTGAAAATTTATACGTGATTATATCATTCTGTATGAGTAAAATATAATCGTCTATAAATGTTTACATTTTTCAATTACTAATTACTTTTTTTTTTCTTAATCTTTTTTACAATACCAAATTGTTAACATACGAGGTGTGTTCAAAAAGTAAGGTGACTTTTCAAATTTCGCGGGAACGTACTTTCGATTATCAATTTTTTGGTTTTATGATGTTGGTACACTCTTTCCGAACATCTGTACCAAGTTTGAAGTGTATAGCATTTTTTGTTTGGTTGTGAGAGGCGTAAAGGTTATAAGTATTTTGCGTGCTCGGCGATTTTTTGCTATCGAAAAATATGGATCAAAGG
>JAPYYV010003491.1:0-20959 GCA_030522625.1 Copidosoma aretas
AGTCGCCTAAATTACTAAAGAGTTTTAAATCTTTTTACCAAATGAATTTCGCTTTTTTTGAAAATAAATAATTTTATAAGGAATTGTTGGATACTGTAAGTAAATTTTAATTGTTTACAGTGTACAATGGACATCATATTACATTTTTCTATGCATGATGTATTAAATATGAAACAAAAATAAAATTACAATTTTGGTTTTAAATTTCGTGTATTTATTCATTTAACACTTTTTTTGATATGAAGATTGAGTGGTAATTATTTCTGAAATTGCTTAAATTTTAAATGTATATTTTAAGTTTAATGTATGTGATTAATTAGAAAGTACTATCAAGCCAACAGTTCGACGTGGAGATGTTAGAAAAAGATAAAATACGGATGAAAAATGTAGTAAATAAAATTTACTCTGTTATAATTCTAGAGTTGTTTACATGCGTTGTCCAAAGAAACTTGTTCATAAAATCATATATCAAAGAATAGCAGGGAGTTATTATCAGTTAGAATGGGAAGAAAATTATATAAGATTATTACATACTAGTTGGATTAAATAGTTATAGCGTAAACTGATATGCTGTTTGTCAGTGAACCTTTTATATGGAAGCAGAAGATACTTTCTTCCAAGTGACTGCTAGTATTGTATAAGTCTTGGAGATGCTTTATTTGTAAACAAAAGCTTAACTGACCACAACTTATCAGATTTGGAAAAGACAAAGCAAGTCTTAGTACAATTCCTCGTAACTTAAACAGAATAAGAAGCTGGCGACAAAGGTTGACTCTATGCCTTCTACTTTAATGGTGAGTTGAACGACTTACTTGACAAAGTTTATAGGTTACTAAGGTGCCATGAAGCAAATGACTGATTTTTGACTGGTTTTTAAGATGTCAAATAAAATCAAGAATTCCTATATTATTTGGGCAAACAATGACAATCTGCCAATATTAAGATCGGAGGGAGCTAAAAAGGTTAGCAGATATAAAACTAATGATGAATTGCTCAAACTGAAATTCTGTAATACAGGCTAGATCGTCAGTAGAAAATGCAGTATCTTTGAAAAAATGTTATTTAAATAGTTAAACCTATAAAGATGAAGAATGAATCAAAGTCTTCAATCAGTTGTCATGTAAAACATTGTTGTTAATATATAAAAGGTCTTATTAGATTGTCGAGTTAGAAAAGGAAAAGTTAAATAAAATGTTTGAAAATTCATATTAAACAACATCGGTGCTAACATAGAAACTGGAAAACATCATAGATACATGACATGATGCGCATGAATGATTGAACAGTTACCGAAAATGAAAAGATTACGAGCCCAGCTCTAAGTACTCAAACCTTTGTGGAAATTTGAATGATAGGAAAAATTAATGATGTAAATGATTGCGGTTGAAGAAATACAGTAAGTTAAATAGATGCATTGGATTTGAATGTATTTAAATGCGAAAACTTAAGAACAGCTTCAGCATGCAGGAGTAGATTATGCATCATTAACATCGAAATCTTACAAGATTTTAAGTTGGATAAATCAACTATAGATGAAGGTAGTAGTAGATAAAATAACGAGACGAAAAAATTTCTTGAAATTTTAAACATGTATTCCTTAAACTATTTTTTATTTTCTGTTAACATTTTTAGAAGGCTCAGCGGTGCTGAAACAAAAATATTGTGTTTCAAAGTTTAGAGTTTTAGTACGTGTATCATCGAAAAAGTCAGTCCAAGAGCAACGTAGACACTGATTTCTTAGCTAAAATACGATGAATCTTTACTAAAAACGAACAGTATACGTAAAATATTATAATACATCAAATATTTAAAAAGAAATATGCTTTGCGGTAAGGCTGTTGAATAATCTTGATCGAAAGATTGAAATTATCACTGAATGCCGACAGCTAAGCAGAGCTGATATACCTATATAGAAGCAGAACGGGACATGTACACGCACGCACGCAAAAGATTTTCCTGTCCATGTGAGGTCTACTGCGCATGAGTGACTATGGGTCAACTACTACCTTAAGAAATCTGTTAAGTTGGATAGAAACTACTGAGGTATCTATTAAAAATCAAATCAAAATGAATTTTGTAAGAGTACGTGTGTGCGTCTTAACACATAGTTAGTTTTGAAAGATTGATATTATAAAAAAATATTGATGATTCACTAATTTATTAAATGAAAATATTAAAGTGATTTGATTTAATAATCGTAAGAAATACATTGAAAAACTAGTTCTAGGAACGTAGGAAGAAAAAGCAAATAAAGCTAGACTAAAAAAAATAGCTAAAAAATTACTGCAGTTAAAAAATGCCAATTCATCAGATGGAAATTCGCTAGAAAGGAAAAACAAACAGTATTGCTGACAAATACTCAAGCAGACGCATTACGTAAAAAAAAGCCATGTGTTCTATGATGGACTGGAGTAGAAAAAGATATATAAAGCCAAGCTAGATTAATGAATAAGAATATGAACCTCGAACATTTATGAGAAATTTGTAAAGACATAATTTACTACGAACATAGTAAAAATACTATACCGTCTCTCAAATGCAAATCATTAGATCTTCATGGGTCATGATAAATTAGTTTGACTTGAATGCTTGCCAGCTAGACAAATTTGAAAAATCTCTATGAAAGTGCTAGAAAAGTACAAGAGTTCTGCAGAACCAAATAGAAATAGAGTTGGAAAATGAAAGTACGCCTTACGAGGCTTAAAAATCAGCCCAAAGATAGAAATGAAGGAGTAAGAAAAATAGCAATAAAACTTGAGCTCAAATCCCAGGAGTTGAACTCTTGCCTGTTCACTGGGAAATAAATTGATAAGTTTTAGATGGTCTTATCATGTGTTAATCACATATTAATAGCTAGTAATAAGTTAGAATGTTAGAAAGGTAAACAAAAAGCTGTCGTCTGAATTTGAAACGATTTACATGAGAGAACCAAAAAATTCTTTGGGATGTAAGTTAAGTGAGACAGACGCAATCAGACTGGAACACTCACGGGTGTATTAAGAAAATTTAGAAGCGCTTCGGTAAAGTTAAGATGCATCCATAAACAATGCGCATGGTCACAATCCAAATGGTAAATAACAAAAGGCGAGAAAGCTAGAAATTAAATGAACATTAGACTTTATTATATGGCAAGCAAAGTGTTAGTACAAAGAGTTGGTAGGATCTCTCCTGCACTTGGCCAACATAGTTCGTCCCGACACAGCATACGCTATTAATGACTTGGATCGATATCAATTTGGTCACGGTAAGAAAGTTTATGATGGCTAAATAAGTTTTCAGATTAAACATACAAAAGATCTGGCAATCAAGTTAGAAGGAAAGTTAGATGACTCACTAGAGTATTTCTGATGCTAGATCTACTGATTGCAAAAGTTCATGGAAAACTGTTGAGTTTCTAAAAATATTATTAAGTTGTAAGGTTGCTTGGAGGACACACAAGTAGTCATACGTGGCCTTGTCAACGTGCCAGGCAGAGCATGTCGGTATGAGCGATGCCTTCCAAGAAATGGTCTCTCTTTACAACTCCTAAAGAATGCGACAGTAAAGCAGCTATAGCTAGTAGTCAAGTTAGCAAAAGACATAATAAATATCAAAAAATATAATATTAGAAATTATGTAGCTAGAAGATTAGTTAAAGTAAAATGGGTTAAGTCCTAGGAACAGATCATTAATGTAATGATTAATTTGCTGCCTTTTGAGACTGATGCTAGATTAATAAATATAATTAAAAATAATTTGGATCCTATTCACGGAAATTGGCAATTACGTTGACCAGCAGCGCGCCTCTCGCTTCCCCTCCTTCAAATCTCCTCCGTCTGCCTGCCCGCACGGTCGTGCTCTTTGAGCTATCAGTCATTTCGTATTTGGTTACAAACGATATAGATTTAGATTTACAGTTACTTATCGTTATTATTAATACTTAAGTATCTGTGATGTATTGCATAAGCAAACGTTACATTGCACAGCTAAAAAAATTCAGCTAGATAAGCAAGTTCCGTTTTATAAATAACTAAGTGTGGATGATGAAGTAATTATATATTATTAAGTTTAATATAATATAAAGTGCACTAAGTTTATTTGCCCGAAGCACGCTATTCTCCCGCAGCATCACCATGGTTTAAGTTTTTATTTCAGCACTCGAGCACTGGAGGTGGCTTTGGCGTCTGCTACTTATCAAAAGAAGGGCGCTTGAGGAATACATACGTAAGGAGAAATTTTCTACCTATTTTTATAAAATAGCATATGTTGAACTTATTTTCAATAAACAAAGTTAATTTATCAAAAAAAAATTATAAATCATGTATTGGGAGAAAAATAAATGTTTTATATTATTTTCTGCGCATGTACAAAATAAACATACTTCCTTATCTTAAATTTCTGCCGTTTAGTAAACTAATAAATTTCTTTTATAACACACAGCTAATCCCCAGTAACCCAGTACAACCGATAGCATGTACTTTCCTTCAGTATACAAAGTATAAATATCTGAAGCACTTAACCTTCAGTATCCCAATGCGCTCGAATTTCTACGTTTTATTTAACTTGCTACATTACTTAAATGTCCAACAGCTTATGCCTCGACACGTAAGACGACCGACAGCCTGCCTTTTTCTCAAAAAAAAAAAAAAAACATATTGTATCCAAAGCACTTGAGTCCCAGTAACCTAATACGATCAACTTTCTGCATTTTTGTTAACTAATTTATTAGTTTAATTGTGTAACAGCAGATTCCCAGTCACTTAGTGCGTCCAAAGGCCTACATTTCTCCAAAATATTAAAATTTATTATATCAATAAGCACTTAATTCCTAATAACCCAATACGCTGGACTTTCTGCATTTTTGTTAACTGATTCATTAATTTAAATATCCAACAGCTAATTTCCAGTCGGTCAGTACGACCAACGGCCTGCATGTTTTTTCAGTGAAAAAATTTATTATATCTTAAGTATCCAATCCTGAGTAACCCAATACGCTCGAATTTCTGTATTTTAGTTGATTGATTAATTTATTCGAATACCAGACAGCTAGTCCGCAGTAACCAAGTAAAACAGACGGCCTGCATGTTTTTCAGTAAAGAAATAAGTAATACCCCGAAAATTTAATCCCCAGTTATCTAATATTAAATTGAATGGGCTTTAAAGTTGTATTGTACTCCATGACTTAATAGTATTTATATATTTATGGTGTACGACACAAACAACTCTTCTTTATTGACAACAAAAACTCGAGACACTCTTCTTCATACAACTCTTGTATATGTTGTCGTAGAATTCTCGTGGCAGTACCCCAAGGCTATGTGTATAGAAAGCAAGTTGCACATCTACTGCTGCTCGGGAGTCCCCACGCGCCTATCTCCTTAATCAATCAGGCAACCGTACTGTTGCGCCACTTGTACGCCTGAAGCCGCGTTTACAACACCCCTCCACTTTAGTGTACTGTGAAATTAAACTTGTACATGCTGAAACCTTCAAGAGAAAATGATTACAATCCATTGTGGATAAGCACAAAATTGAGTAATTAAATAAAATCATAAATGACGTAAAGAAAATGATGTACTGAGCACGAAGTTTAACTTTTAAATATAAAGACAGAGCTAAAAAAATAAAAATTACAGAGTTTCTTCAAGTTAAAATTTATATCTCTCTTTCTCTGTGCGGCTCAGCTTTTACTCTATTTTTTCTACGTTCTTATCATTGTTGGCGCCAGTTAACAAAATATAACAGAAAACATATATTATAAATGTTAACCCTCTCGTACTTCTCTTTCACCATATTTATCTTTTTGTAAATTAAACAGTTCATTTTTAAACTTTATATAAGAAGAGGCCGAAAGAGGTTTTGTCATAATATCTGCGATATTTTTATTTGTTAGAACCCAATAAAAACTTGCCGTATCATGAGACACACAGTATTTAATAAAGTCTTCATGGAAATCGGCCATCGGAGGATTCTTACCAGTTTTCTCCCTTTCATTTAATCTTTTTTTTCTCTCTTAATCCTCGCAGTCCGAATCTTTTAATATACGGCTACTTTTCACTTGTGTACATTATTCAGCAGCTTTGTTATTCTTTCCTGGATACATTGATTTGCCTAATATATCTCTTCTAGGCTAGTCTAAGGTTATAATCTCTTTATTGGCGCCAATCATGACAACTTACTCCGCTTGGCAAGTTGATAAGGACGAATAAGACTGTTTTTGACTTCTCCATGCGACTGTGCCTCTAAAGAGTTTAATTCCGTAGCCGCCTGTAGATAATGAATAGTCCAAATCTTTAAAGCTTGAATCTGTTTGAACTTACATCTTCTCTCCTTTATCTGTTAATGTCGAACCCAACACTTTTGTCCCTCTCAAGTAAAGAAAGATTCTTTTACATCTTGCTACTCCTTTTCTGTTGAGGTCTGCTGCTGCCCAGCCACTTACTGAATAGACTATATGTGGACTTGTAGTACTTAAAAGGGACTTTAGACAATCTACTACTTCTCTGTAAGGTGCAGTTTTCAATGTATTAAGTTTCAGCAGCTCTCCTATATTCTCTTTTCCTTTCAGTGTTCTCTTTTTCACCTGTCTCGTTACCATAGATGTCTCTAGTATATTACACTCTTTCATGTTGAATCTCTTCAACACTTCCTCTATGTACTCTTGTTGTGTGATAGTCATTTTTTCCTTGATTTGATCTCTTTTGATTTTCATACCGAGGAAGTTTTCTAGTTCTCCCTGCTATTTTATTTCAAAGATATTTTTCAAGTACCTTGTTACTTGATCCATTTTCGCTTCATCATTACCTATAGTTAGTAAATTATCTACGTATGATAAGTTAAATATTATTTTACCCTCTTTTCTTTAGGTCAATAAACTTAGCTCGTTCATATCATTTTCTTAGCCTATTTTCAATGCTTCCACTTTGAGTTTCTCATACTATCTCTTAAGACTTACAGGTGAGCCGTGTAATGCTTTTTTTAATTTTCATACTTTTAAATATCGCCAATCTCATACGTGTTATCATCGTTGGATCCATTTGTTACAAGTCTAGCGTTGAAAATAACTCTTCCCTCCATTGAAATCTTTTTCGAGAATATCCATCTTAAGTCTAGTATGTAAGTATTCTCTGGTCTATTTACTACTTCAAAGACTCAATTTATTTCCAAGGAGAGTTTGTCTTCTTCTATTGGATTTACCCAAAGACCCTTGTTTTCACTTTTCACTGCCTCTTTGTAACTCCTAGGGTCTTCATTTACTTTAGCCAAGATTATATGTCTCTATTCCAGGTTGACTTTCCTATCTTCTTCTTATTTAAATCAGTAGAACTAACAAATATATCGTTTCTCTTGGGTTTATGTAGACTTAAGGATGTTTGGATTCTCTTATGTTCGGATTCAGTTCGATTTTTCTCTTCTCTTAGTTATCTCTTTTAAAGCATACTTCCTTTTGGTGCTTCTTCAAGATAAGTTTGAAGATTTGTATTATCTTGATGTGTACCTACTTTCATTCTTGTAAAACCGCTTGTATATTGTTAATTCAATCCTTTTTAGCAGTTTATTGCAATTTCTGGGCTTCTTCTGCTTTTCTTCTAGATTTCTCCATCTCTGCATCTCGCTTCTGATTTTCCTTCTTCTTCTTACTATAAGTCTTGAATTCTTTCCAATAGCTTCTATTCCTAACTTATTATCCAGCAAGTGCTTCCAACAGCTTTCTTAGTCCTTTATAGTCCTTAGTTGCATTTGAAATAACAGTTATGGCATTTCGTCTCAGCTTAACATAATTATCTTCTCTTGCACGTGAGAGAACGAATGAAATGAGATAAAAAATTCGATTCGTGTCGTCGCAAAAACGAAAGACAACTTTTCTTAGAATACACGAAACGTCTCGTCTGGCTTGCCTCAACTTTTTACTTGCGACAGAGTTTATGTATATATGTATATACATATACTCATTCATGACTCTGTTGTAGCGACCGGCACGTCGCACAGTGGTCCGGATTGAAAAAAAACGGCAAAACTTTTAGTACCTGGTTTTTAAAGAAATCCCCTTTAATCTTTTTTTTTAACTTGTCTTTGGCTGTAAAATATGAAATCATTCCCCTGCAGTGACTAGATGTAATACATAACCTATAAATTCATTAGTAACGCTGTACCATTATTCATACGTAAATAACAATTTAATTGTCATAACAAGAACCAGTGAAATTAAGTCAAAATAATTATGTATGTTTTTGAGGTCGCTGATGACGAATCTGCTATCATATTTCAAAAATTCAAAATAGCGGATCCAAAATGGTAAACGAAAATTTTGGAAAAATTAAATTTTCAATTAATTTATACGCACTAAGTGGTTTTTCGGATCACTGATTACGAATTCGCTATCATGTTCTGAAAATTGAAATTCGCGGATCCAAAACGGCAGATACCTAGATGCCTAGAAGTTTTTTTACATTTATATATACACACACCCATACATATATAGTACTACACATGGAGAAATATTTCGTATCACATATTTAACACATATGCCACTATACATTCATTTAATCAATATGCTAACATTACAATGAAAAACATCGAGATACACTGAAACATCAATCAATAATTAATTCATAGTAAGAAATGTGTAACAAGGAAAAACTTATTCGCATGCGCACAATAATAGAAGAAACACAAACATAGTTTTTTTTAACTAGCGTTCGTCATTTCTAAACAGCCATTATAAATTTATAGTAATTGTAGTAATAACTAGTTTCTGAAAATCGATTTTTCTTTATAATATTTGTGCTCCATTTTCAATCCATCGTTTTAATTTATCAAATCTTATAGCAGATTCATAATTAATGACCTTCGAGATCCGCAAGTGTCGATTATTATTAAATATAATTGAAATCTCGTCAGCCTTTTGTATCTGTTATTTCAAATTTATAGATTTGAATATAATAGTCATTATCAGCGACCTCAAAAACCGCCGAATAAAAATCATTTTTGAGAGAACTGAAAATTTTCTTAGTTTTTGTCGGCCATTATGAATCCACCATTTTAAGTAACATATTCTTACAGCAGATTCATACTCAGCAACCTGTAGAACCACCTTAAAAAAATTATTTTTAAAAATTTGTATTTTTTTTTCATTTTCGCCTGCCATTTTGGATCCGCCGTTCTAAATTTTCAGAAACTGATGACAGATTCCTAATCATTTGACCCGAAAAACCCCTAAGTGCCTATAAATCGATAAAAAATTTAATTTTTTTAAATTTTTGTCCGCCATCTTGGATCCTCCGTCTTGAATTTTCAGAAACTGATAGTGAATTCGTAATCAGTGACCCAAAAAACTCTTAAGTACCTATGAATCAATGAAAAATTCAATTTTTAAAAAAATGTTCGCTCACTATTTTGGATCCGCCATTTTGAATTTTCGGAAAATGATAGAAAATTCGTAATCAGTGACCCGAAAAACCCTTTAGTGCCCATAAATCAATTAAAAATTTTATTTTTTTTTAATTTTCGTCTTCCATTTTGGATCCGCCATTTGAAATTTATGAAAACTGATAGCAGATTCCTAATCAGCGACCTCGAAAAAATTTATATACTTATCTTAACTTAATTTCACTGGTGCTTGTTATTACACTCAAATTGTTTTTTACGTATAAATAATGGTAAAGCGTTAATAATGAATTTGTAGGTCATGTTTCCATCCAATCATAGTGGGGAAACGATTTTATATTCTACAGCCAAAGACGAATTCAAAAAATCAAAATTGAAGCGGATTTCTTTAAAAACCAGGTGACTCAAAGTTTTGCTGTTTTTTTTTAATCCAGACTACTGTGCGTCGGTCTCTTTCTCGTGTCCCACTACTACATCTCTCTTTTCTACGCACTATCACTTTTCGCTCTTTACACAAGCCATTCTTTGAAATTCATTCACTGTACTTACATAAGCAGCCTTCTCTCTTTATCCACACTCTTGTCACGTCGATTTCCAAAATCTGTCACGACATGCCGGCTGATACCCTATTAAATAAAATGGACTTAAGTAGTTATCACAACACTATTGACAGACCTAATCGAACCCCTTTCCCCCGCTTCGGCGTTCGGGAATGTGCGCGCAGAGTGGGGGAGGAGTGCAACGTTTCCCCTCCACCTTACCTCCTTCCGCCAAGCACCACTTTTTCCCTCCACCTCAACCGATTAGAAGGGGGTAGCTATTTTATTTAGTTATTGCAGGGGACTATTTGCTCCCCCTCTATTTGAGAATCCTTGGAGGGGTATTCTTTAATAACTTTATCTAAAGAGTTAAATAAAAATTAGGGAGGGGTTTTGTTCGCCTTTTTCAAATAATTTATCAATGATTTTTAATGTAGTGTGATTGATAAGGATAAGAAGCGAGATAAAGGTGAGTAAACATTGAATTTAGGGGTTCTACAAGCGCATTCAAATAAAACGACGCAATGTCATAAATAAAATCGAATACACATTCTTTGGTTAAGTTCATGCCTTTCACTTTATCTAACGACACGATTTTTTCTCACACATTCCGTACATCTTTATCTTCATATCGCTGATAATTTTTTTCACGTCACTTGGCATATATTAGTCAATTTGCGTATTGTGCGCATTATTACCTTTTTCTCTAATATAATCAACTAAGTTCTGTACAATTACAGGCATAACATGGGATAAAGCGCTCAATACACATAAATTACTATCTATACACAGAACAATAAATTCGTTTAAATTATCAAAGGTTACTTTTATAAGCACCAAACGACGGCGATACTGTTTCGCAACACTACTACTTTTACTTTGCTTCAACCCTTCTTTAATCTTTACCGCCTTCTCCTTGTAATTTACGGTGAACTTGAGGGACTAGTTTGAACCGTAAATCTTAATATCCTGCAAGTTACTTTTGTCTGTGGTAAAATACTTCTCAAAGTCAGCAAAAGCCATTTTAAATTCGTCCGAGTCCGAAATTTCGAATAGAATACCTTCAAAATCGTGGCTCAACAGTCAAACGGTAGGCTCCCAATCATCGTCGACCAACTACTCGTTCTCCAGTCAAACTTTTGCTTTGTTTCCAACGGATTTATTCAGGCTATAAAGTTTGCAAAATATCTGAGGTGACGATTGTCGCTTCACACTCGAGAGATTCGTAGCTTCTGACACTAATATCCTCTTCTTTGGAGGCTCCATTTTTTCGTTATACGGTGTTAACGGTACGGGGATTGAACAAAGATTGACACTCGATTTAAGTCCTCATATAAGAAGTAGTTTGATAAAGGGAGGGGGCAAGAGACGTTTGAAGGTAATAAAACACGTTTGAGGACGAAAACAGCATTAAGAACAGCGTTACTTGATACCAGCACGATCATGTATCACGCGCTTGCAAAAACATTCTGAGGTAGGCTCGTAAAACGCTGACGACTCTTATTCTTGGAATTCTTAACGCTGAAATATAATCATTTGCCACTGTACTTTTAGAAATGTGTCGACTACAAATTATAAACGTTTACATGGATTTGCTTACAATAATAAATTCAGAGAAATACATTTTATATCAATGACATTTTCCTGCAACAACTTTGTGAACATCTTACCGGACAACTGCCACTATCCGACACCGAACTCATGATTTTTTTATTACATTTTAATGAAAGGAAACAACGGGCGATTTCGTCGTTTTTTTTCAAGTCGTCGGAAAAATTAGCGAGAAATTTTTGAAAACCTAATTCATGACTCATATAAAATTAAAACATCAAACAAAATTGACCACACACGTTAGAAGATATACTTTGCAACTGTTTTGCATTAAAGCCGTTGAAATGTGTATCTACGTAAACAGCGACCCCATGCATACCTGGTTTTGTATAATCGTCATGTTTATGACGAGTGCAGTCAGTTTCGTCTATACCCTTGGGATCTGATCGGCTGAGAGTACCCTGATGGTATGCAAGTTGATTTGCGACAAGATTTTCAGTATCTGTATACTGGCCATGACAAATATCCGTTCATTTTGATGATCTCTTGTTGTTATTACGTTTACGGAGCCAAGATTTTAATTTATGGGCGTTGTTTAAAGCACACCGATATTTTTGATGATCTGGATTGAACGCGTGATGCATGCAATAAACATCTGATGATAAATTATTAAAAGACGGACAATCCACTTTATATTCCAAATTTATTACTTCACAAATCGTAACACTGTGTAAATCATAGCACTTTTCACAACCTTTGACATAGATCTTACGTGCGCTTCTTTCAATCTCTTGCAAAATTTTATTAATTGATTTCAAAGGTACTTCACCCTCAAAGTAGTCAAGTTCGTGATGACGCGTAGATAACTATGTGTTTTGTCGTTTCCCTTCCATGATCAACTTTTCTAAATTACAAGGTGGTGTTATAACCCAATGCAAAGAGATATCATTGTTTAAACGCACAACAGCAACCTCTTTTGGTACTGCTACGTCTTTCTTCACTTTGAAATACTAAATTTCTACAACAAGAGCCATGACGTATGTTTGATGATACCACTAACAAGCGAACCCAGATACTAACTGATGCAAGCCAAGGGTAACTTATAAAGTACGTAAAGTTGAAAGTGCCATCTAACCACCAAAGTCAACGATGATCTGACGTGACGCATCAATTTCAAAAATGTTCTCGTACTCAGCATACACGATACAGTTTACGGTCGTGGTCAATTCTTCGGCGAACCGAACATCTAATCTAACGCAACCGTTACTAATTAGGTTTCAATTGGAGCATTCGTTGGCCGATATATCTGGCGTTAAACCGAAAGCAAACAGACAGTATCCGTTTGGATAAGATTTGCGATCAATGCGGTTTCCTTCGTTAAGAATGTTAACACCAGTGCCCAAAAACAAGGTGTGATAGGCATCAACGTATGAATTATTTGTTTTAATGTCCGGCTGCAACGGTTTGGAAGGAACTTGAACACCATCGATGTACAAACAGAGAAATTTAATGTTAAAATGATAAAAATTGAATGAATTCCTTGTACGATCACCGTTGTTGGCTTGATTTTTCACAAAACCGACAATGATTCGTTTTGGTACTTGTCCTAAAACTATATTATCCAAAGACTTGCCATAAATGCCACTGTGCATCGTCACAGCTTCAACCTTAACTCGTGTAAGTGGATATTTCGCTGTACTTTTTGACAATGCCTTGGCGTGGGCAAGTAATACGGATGGACTTATTTTGATATGTCGGACTAAATAATTAGCTTCTTTTATGCGTGCAGAAAGTAAATTTAAGGTGTTCATGAGACAACAAGCGTCGCAAGACCTTACCAAGCGCATTCTCACCTCAACATTATTGATAAGTAATTTTTACTGGTGGTACACGTCACAATGTAGATGACCAATGAAAACGACTGATTTTTTTGCAGATAATAATGCACGTCACTTTGCTAGTCCTATATCAGCCTCTGCCACATCGTCTATCATTGTTGATGTATCGCTGTACCACAATGCACTGGGTAAATGCGATGATTTTGCAGTGGGTCCGTAATTTAATAAGATTTCCAGGTAAGCTCTGTAAGCGTATGCAATGTTTTGAGGTGATACTGGTTTCTGATTAAACAACACATCAACTTGATTGAACAACGAATGCATAAAATTATTTATTGACCCCGCTTTTGCGACTTTAGCAGGTAGGTCAGAATTTGGATCTTTATTCTCATCGAGACATAACTTGACATGAAGACTAATCATCGTGTGCGCGAGATCAATGTATTCTTCGCCATTACCTGGTACGACGAACTCTATCGGTGAGTCATCCGTTGGCATTGATATCGGTTTTTATTGTACCCAGTGCAATCCTTCGATGGTTGTCTGCATCAGTGAGATATCAAACAAAAGTAGTTCGGACTTTAAATACTCGCAAGAGTGACTGTGTAAAAAAGCAATTTTTTCATCATACTGTCAAAAATATCTCTAGCAGTCCTCTTTTCCTTCACCTTCCTTCTTTTCTTCTTTTTCTGCAATGCAATACTCGCCTTTAGTTTTATTTTATTATTGCGTTGATTGCGGGTTTTCTTCACTTTTTTCTTCTAACCTTTGGTCTTACGACGACGACCACGCATTAACCGTTCCGATTTAACAGGTAGTTGCGACTGAAATGGCGTATTAAATTGCTCGAATTTTTCGAAGTTATATTGTACTCCATTACTTAATAGTCTTTATATATTTATGCTGTACGACACAAACAACCCTTCTTTATTGAGAACAAAAACTCGAGACACTCTTTTTATACCACTCTTGTATATGTTGTCGTAAGATTCTCGTGGCAGTACACCAAGGCTATGTGTATAATGAGCGAGCTGTCCATCTACTGCTGCGCGGGAGTCCCCGCACGCCTGCCTCCTTCTTCAAACAGGCAACCGTGCTGTTGCACCACCTGTACAGCTAAAGCCTCGTCTTCCGCTTTAGTGCACTCTCAAATGAAACTTGTACATGTTCAAATTTTTAAGAGAAAATATTTCACACTCTATTAAGAATAAACACAAAATTAAGTAATTAAATAAACTCATAAATGACGTAAAAAGAATAATAAATTGAGTGCGAAGTCTAATTTTTATATATGAAGACAAAGCTGATAAAATAAAAATTACAGAGTTCCTTAAAGTTCAAATTTATTCCTCTCTTTCTCTGCGTGGCTCTGCTTTAACTCCCTTTTTTCTACCTACTCATCATTGTTGGCGCCAGTAAACAGAATACAACAGAAAACATATATTATAAATTCCAACCCTCTCGTACTTCTCTTCCACTATATCTTTTTGTTTCGTTAATTTAACAGTTCATTTTTGAACTTTATATGAGAAGGGGCCGGAAGAGGTTTTGTCATAATATCTGCGATATTTTTATTTGTTAAAACCCAATGAACTCTTGCCTTACTTTTAGACACGCAATATTTGATAAAGTCTCTATGGAAATCGGCCGTTGGAGGTTTCTTACCAGTTTCATCCCCTTTTATTTATTCTCTCTTTTATTTTCTGATCCTTGCAGTCCAAATATTTAAATTAACGGCTACTTTCCGTTTTTGTCTATTATTCAGCAGCTTCGTTATCACACCACACCTTCACTGGATACATTGATTTGCCCAATACATCTCTTATATGCTAGTCGAAGGCTATAATCTCTTTACTGCCTCCAATTAAAGCAAGATACTCTGCTTGGCAAGTTGACAAGGACGTGTAAGACTGTTTTCGACTTCTCCATGCAACTAAGGAGTTTGATTACGTAGCCACCTGTAGAGAATAAATCGTCCAAATCTCTAAAGCTTGAATTTGTTTGAACTTCGATCTCCTCTCCTTTATCTGTAAATGTCAAAACTAACACTCTTTTACCTCTCAAGTAACGAAAGATTCTTTTACATCTTGCTACTCCTTTTCTGTTGAGGTCTGCTGCTGCCCAGCCACTTACTGAATAGCCTATATCTGGACTCGTGGTACTTAAAAGGTACTTTAGACAATCTACTGCTTCTCTGTAAGGTGCAGTTGTCAAAGTATTAAGTTTCAGCAGCTCTCCTGTATTCTCTTTTCCTTTCAGTGTTCTCTTTTCGACCTGTCTCGTTACCATAGGTGTCTCTAGTATATAACACTCTTGTATGTTGAATCTCTTTAACATTTTCTCCATGTACTCTTGTTGTGTGATAGTCATTTTTAACTTGATTTGATCTCTTTTGATTCTCATACCGAGGAAATTTTCTGGCTCTCCCTGCTCTTTTATCCTAAAGATATTTTTCCAGTAACTTGCTACTTGATCTATGTTTACTTTACCATTACCTACAGTTAGTAAATCATCTACGTATGATAAATTGAATACTATTTTACCCTCTTATCTTTAGGTAAAAAGACTAAGCTCGATTATATCATTTTCCAAGCCTATTTTGAACATTTTTACTTTGAATTTCTCATACCATCTCTTAAGACTTACAGATAAGCCGTATAATGCTTTCTTTACTTTCCATACTTTTTTGTCTTTATCTTCTTTACTGTTCTTGAAGCCTTGTGTTATCTCTATATAAACTGGTATTATTAATTAACCGTTTAAAAAGCAGTCTTGACATCTGATTGTCTAGCTTCGAAGGTCTCTTCATTTATTATATACATACAAGTTCGGACCAGTGGTAATTTTGAAAAGAGAGCATAAATATCTCCAATCTAATACATGTTATCATCTTGGTATGCTTTCATTAAAAATCTAGCTTTGTAAACAACTCTTCCCTCCTTCGAAATCTTTTTCGAAAATATCCATCCTAAGTCTATTATTTGAGCTTTTTCTGGTCTATTTACTACTTTAAAGACTCGATTCTTTTCCAAGGATAGTTTTCCTTATTCTATGGGTTTTATCCAAAGACTCTTAGTTTCACTTTCCACTGCCTCTTTGTAACTGCTTGGGTCCTTAATTTCTTAAGCCAATATTATATGTCTCTCTTCTAGGTTGCCTTGATCGTCTCTTTCTTGTTTAAATCAGTAGAATAAACGAATATATCGTCTCTCTTGGGTTTATGCAGACTCGAGGATGTTTGGATTTTCTTAGTTTTAGATTCAGTTCGATTTTTCTCTTCCCTCAGTTATCTCTTTTGAAATCTACTTCCTATTAGTGCTTCTTCAAGGTCAGTTTAAAGATCCCTATTATCTTGATTTGTACCTACTCTTTTTCTTATAAAACTTCTTTTATATTATTTATTTCATCCTTTTTAGAAGTTTCTTCCAATTTCTGGGCTTTGTCCACTTTAATCTCATTATCTTATGATAAAATATTGATTGTCACGTAACTAAAGCCTGTTTATTGGTTCTGTGATTGGTTGAGACTGGCTGAGAGCGGTAAATTGAAAAGCAAGATTTTAAATTTGATGAAAAGTAGTATCGATTTAAAAAATTAAAACTAACTGTTACAAAACAGATAATCATTTTATTTTTTTCCAAAAACAATGGAAAAAAATATGTTTGACTAATAGTTAGGCGTTTGCGCGTGAGGAGCACGAGAGGTGAAGCTCCCTAGTTTACTTAGAATGCGGAAGCAGGAGCGTATTGGGTTACTAAGTATTAAGGGCTTGGGATGTAATTAATTTTTATGATCAGAAAAAATGCACGCTGTCCGTCATACTGTGTTATAGTGGACTAGCTGTTCAATATTTTAATTAATGAATTAGTCAACTAAAATGCAGTAAGGCGAGTGTATTGGGTTACTAGAGATCAAGTGCTTCGAATCAAATTAAACGTTTTCCTTAAGAAAAATGCTGGAAGTAGGTCGTACTGGATGGCTAAACATTAGCCATTTGTTATGCGAATCGAACAAATATTAAATTATAATGCTCAAAGCCGAGCATACAAGGTGTTGTACACGACAGTAAGTGTACAGATGGCGTAACAGCACGGTTGGCTGCTTGATGAGGGAGGCAGGAGTGCATGGACTCCTGAGCAGGAGTTGATATACAGCTCACGCTCTATACACATAGCCTTGGTGTACTGCCACGAGAATTCTACGAGGATATATACAAGAGTTGTACGAAGAAAAGTGTCTTAAGTTTCTGTTCTTAATGAAGAAAAGTTGATTATGTCTTACAGCATAAGTATATAAAGTCTATTGAGTTACGGAGTCCAATACCACTTCCAAATTCATTTAATCCAATAGGGTATCGGCCCGCACGTCGTAACGTATTTTGGTAACCGACGTGACAAGAGTATGGATAGAGAGAAAAAGCTGCTTATGTAAGTACAGTGCATAAATCTAAGAGAATGGCTTGTGTTCAGAGCGAAAAGTAATAGTGCTTAGAAAAGAGTAATGTAGTAGTGGGACACGAGAAAGAGACCGTCGTGCCGGTCATTCCCATAGAGTCATGCATAAGTATATGTGTAAGTATAACTACACATAAGCACTGCTGTCCTATAAATTAATCTTACCCTATAAATAACGCAGAATAATACTTTGAACGTTACTAAATGTGCAAAACCTTATCTTTAATTAATAAAGTAAGTATGTATTATGATGTACGTTATAATTTTATTTCCATTTAATTGTCGTCGGTAAAAATAACTTTTTTATGGAAAATGAAGATTCTCGTTGCAATTAAATCTAATATCTTTCAAATAAGTCAAATTAACAAAAAAAAAAAAAAAAAAAAAATCTAATATCATTTTATATTTCCTTATAATTTTGATGCGTACAGGAAAAAAAGAAATTACAAGAGGATTTCTAATGAAAGTACATCTAACCATAATATATTTGAAGACCATATTTGATCCTTTTTTTTAGATCACGATTTGTAACAAAAACATAGCTAAACGTAATGTTTGGGAGAAAAGTTGATGTTATACTAACATTTCTTATTTCAGATTCACTCGATAGGTGATGTGCAAAACAAGCTCGATAAGACGAATATGCGTGCGTAAAACGGAGAAACCATAAAGAATTGGGGTCAACATCAACATCAGCTAGCATATCGATATCGTTAAATTAGGAGATAGTACAGTTGCAAACAAAACATCTCTTACCAGAAGAATCGTTCAAAGCGTTGCAAACCTACAGTCACCTACATATTGCAAAGTAAATATCAAATTTGTGTTTAGCGCCCCCGAAAATGATGAAAATCATGCGTCATTTATAATTTAAAAAATGTTTGTTCAATATTTGTTTGTACAATTTGATTAAACAATCGTTTATCGCAAAACAGATATCAAATTCGTGTTCAGTACCCCCGAAAACAATGAAAATTATATGTCGTTTGTGATATGAAATTTTTTTGTTATGTAATTGTTGATACAATATGCTTGATCAATCGTTTATTGCCGAATTATTATCACATTTGTGTTTAGCGCCCCCAACAATTATGAAAATCATACGTCGTTTGTGATTTACAATTTTTTTGTGAAGTATTTTTTTAAACAATATGCTTAAACAATCGTTTATTGCAAAATAAATATCAAATTTGTGTTTAGCGCCCCTGAAAACCATAAAAATTACTACTTACTTGTTTTTCTTGGTTAAATCCTTCACTGAAATCCAACGTAAGCAACTAGAAATGGCCACTGTGACGACTTTGGCACCGTCTACAGGATGAATATAATAACATGGACACGCGAGGGAAACAGATTATAAAACTAGAGGTCAAGAGGAATAAAATCATACCTCAAAATAATTTTTTGAAGCTCAATTCCGCTGAAGCGGGAATTTCGACCCTTTTTTTGGCGTTTCGTCCCACTGTGCAGCGGCATGAATTTTACTTTAGTGTAAAAATTATTCTCGACTTACTACATTTTAGTTAACTAATTAATTATTTTAAATGACAAACATTTAATCTACGGACAGCAAGTACAACGAACGGCCCGCATTTTTCTTAAAAAAAACCATCAATTATATTCCAAGCACCTAATCCCCAGCAAGGGCTTGCTGGCAGTGTAACAGCACCCAGGTGATGTGATAAATCCAGCGGCCCTTTGAGTAGTCCCACTAATAATAAATATCTTACGCTAATCAATGGAGATCTTCGCTTCTAAGCTCCTCCAAAGTAAGTATTTTAACCCTCTAATGCACGGATGCCTGAGAATAAAATAATCTTTGGTAAATTATCAATGCTCTAATAAGTTATGAGTATGAATAAAAAAATACAATTTTTAACCGTTGTATTTTATGGTCCTGTTAACTTAAAGAGAAAAAGATGTAACTTCTGTGTTTCGTACGTGCTTTTTGTATTTCCCGGAATCCAATGTCCAGATAAGGTTGGTTACACAACAAAATATTGGCCACTAGTAATTACTGAAATAAAAAACATTTAGGTCCGTCACCGTCTACGTCGTATCATTTTATTCATACTCATAAGTTATGAAACCAAGCGCAAGTTGAGTTTGAACTACAAGAAGATTTTGAATAATATAATTTAGTTGGAACGATTTATGCACATACGGAAATGTTCTTATAAAGTATGAGATGATAAACTGTCTAATACTTGAGATAATAATCATGCGAAATTTTGTCGTGCAAAATTATAATTTTTGAACTTTTTCGAAGCAGTTCCAACAGAAATACGACGTATGTATTTTGATAAGATTGCAGGGTCTTAAAAAAGTTCTCCATTACTGTTTTTTTTTGCATTCTCATACAGAAAGCTGTAAATCAATAAAAGATTAAGTTCTTCTGGAAGTATGTTAGAAATTTGTACTTTATAAAGAATGTTATAACGATTTTATAGTTAAATACGGTTTGTGGCTTGTAAGGGGTAAACAAAAATTAATTCAAATCTACAAGTATTTACATTTCCTAAAACATTTATATAACATTATTTTGCGTTCGGAAGCATCGTAATTAATAATTGTTCATAGTTCTGATTTAACATTAAGATTCTTTCAGAAAACTTGTCGTATCTTTGTAAAAAAAATTTTCAACTTTCAATGGACAGAGACATATTATTTTAAACTCTTATTATATAATTACTGTAGAAAAAAATTAATGTTTTATGTTTAATTAATAATATTATTAATATTTTACATAAATACATCATAATAATATTTTACAAAAAACTAAGTACTTATTATATGTCTTTTATCGACTACGATGTATACTTAAAACCAGTCAATTACTGAAAGTATATTAATATATAATAATATAATAATAAATATATTATGCTCTGTTTCATAGTGTAGCAACTTATGGTATTTTGGCCTGGGGAATAGCATATAAAAATGTGCTAAACTCCTTACAGTCGTTACAAAGGCGAATATTAAAAATAATATATGCAAAAGGGTTAGAAGAAGTAAAAATAGAAATAAGACCCTTAACAATTGAACAAGAATACATATTAAAATGTCTAACGTACGAATATAGTTCATTATAAGAAAATTACCTGACCAGTAGAAGTATAACTAGAAATAAAAGCATTCCATTACCAATCTGTAAGTTGAATAGTGGCAAATGTCGATATAAATATGTAGCTACCATAACATTTAACGCGTT
>JAPYYV010003492.1:0-18252 GCA_030522625.1 Copidosoma aretas
AGGTTAGGATTGAAGTCCAAACTTGAGAGCGGAACTCGTAACCCTCCCCGATAGCTCAAGTGGCAAGAGCGTCTGTCCGGTTTACAGGAGGTTGGGAGTTTGAGGCTCTCTCGGGGGGATTTTTTTCCTTCTCGATCTCGGTTTGACAGAAAATTATTCGAATGTGGCGCTGTTATGGTCGGATGCTGTATTGTTGTATGAGAGCATCGCCGTAGCGCTTCTTGGATGGCAAAACCATTTGAGTCATAGTTTACTAAAAATGCTTATCACTCGAGTCAAATTAGAACTTAAAAATCTGGCGTTGGGTTTACCACACGCTGTCAATTCTACTGAGAATTTTGTACGTTATCAACGAATGTCATCGTGTAATATAGACGAGAAGAATTGAAGTCTGAACTTGAGAGCGGAACTCGTAACCCTCCCCGATAGCTTAAATAGCTTAAGTGGCAAGAGCGTCTGTCCGGTGTACAGGAAGTTGGGAGTTCGAGGCTCTCTCGGGGGGATTTTTTTCCTTCTTGATCTCGGTTTGACAGAAAATTATTCGAATGTCGCCCTGTTATGACCAGGTGCTGTACTATTGTATGAGAGCATCGCCGTAGCGCTTCTTGGATGGCAAAACCATTAAAGTAATATTTTACTTAATTTTTATGCTTCTGTCTTCAATTTTGTCGTTTATCGTGCCAATACAATATAGGATGCAATTTTTTCTTGTAGTAAGATGCATTTATCCATGATGTGACACAAAAACTGCTCCATATGCAAAACTGTATTAGAACAGCAGCAGAAACTAGACAAGAATTTCAAGTCTTGCTGAAGGGTGTCTCACACAGCCTGCATCACACCCGGTTTTCTATGACATTGTAAAGAGTTGTTGCCAAGCAACAAATCAGTGGAAAGATCAGTATCATCGAGTAATCAGTTAGCCACATCTGTGGCTCTGGGGAGACCCAAGCAACCTTAGACAGGGAGAAAGAGGCCATTAGAGTTTTTACCTTCGAGTAAGCGGTAATCCTTACGTCAATGCCAAGCAGATACCTCGAAGAACGACAGTCTTCTTGTTGATGCCGCACCTGCAGACACCACCTGGCACTCATTAAAGATGACTGACAACAAGACCCCTGTCTGGTTAGCTAAGTTTGAGGAAGAGATTAACCAATTTAAGGCTGGGCTCGTCACGAATATAGTAGAAGCCAACGCCAACATCACAAAGCTTGCAAACAGGGTTGAAAATCACAAGCAACGGTTAAATTTACTCTTACAGAGGTTGGCTAATATCAAATGTGCTACTGCTGGAAGTTCGGCTGCTGGTGCAGCGATTAGTGTCTCTGTCAAAGAACTTGCTAGTCTTAGTGATGCATGCGAGGTACAGTTATCAGGTATACCTCTACAACTCAAACTGGCACCCAAAGACATAGTGTCAAGAGTGCTTAGCGCTCTTTAGCTATCGCAGCTACTGCTACATATCCTAAAAATTCGTAAGTGGACAACACAGTAGTGGATAAGTGATTCGATGCAGCCCGCTAATAAGCAGGCACAGAAGAATGGAGCACTAATACTTAAATTAGCATCAACCCAGGAACGAGATGCATTAACGGCCAAGGCACCGAGATGAAATACTTTGACATGTGACTAGGCTCTTGGTGGTTGTGACGAAGATAGACTACATCTTCAGGCAAGACTTAATCTTGATGATTTTTATGGTGAGACAGCTCTGGCACATCGCTTGCCCCATGTCTACCCTAAATTTTTTTGTACCGAGGTAAAGTCTGCCACCCACTTAAAACCACTACTTTACATCAAAGTTTCCAGTACTTACACTATGCCAGGCCTAGTATCAACTTTGCTGTCTCTCGTATATAAGACCGAGAATTCTATACTTATTAAAATTTCAAATGAGGAAGCTCTTGCAAAACTGAAGCCACAGAACGCTCATGCAGCAGACAAGACTGTATCTTAATGATTTCTATTGCGAGATTATCAGACAAAACAGGCTCACTACATCACTCAGCCCATGTCTAAATCAAATTATCGTCTACAGAGGGGAAGTTGGCCCCCTTATGGAAATCACTACTGCATATCGAAAGTTTCAGCTCTTACCAACACTCCTCCTGTACTTCAGTCATCACTTATTGATTATTCATTAATTCTACCTTATACCTTGAGGATGATTATTTTGAGAGTAATATTAATTATAAAATTATATACGATCTTAAACTGCCTATGTAAATTTACTACTTTGTATTTCATTTGAGGCCTGCCGTGGTCCAGCCCACAGGCCTATAATAAAGAAACATCACAGATGACACATAACTTTCTCTCTCTCTCTCTTTCTATCTCTCTTTCTACCTCCCTTAGAGCCAATACAGATTATTAAAATTTTTAAAATTCATCGGACACTGTCTTAACGGATTTCTTGTACGGATTAAAAAACTTTTTATAACCATATACAACGATCGGTGCTCAATAGCGTATGAATCGAAAATCAAGTGTTTATCCTCAATAATGAATAAATCGGGTGATATTAAACATTTTAATGGGTCATATCGGAATATAACAGTGATGCGGCTTTTTGCTGGCGATGTAGTTCTCCTACTTGCATGTCTGGCGTAGCCGCGACACTAGATTTTCACTTCTACATGCTTCTAAAAAAAGTTATAAATTTTTCATTATTCGCAATTATGCTACTTTTACGATATTTCTCAATAGCTAAACTAGTATTTATAGAAAAAAAATCCCGTACATGTTTTTCTGCACGTTTTTTTAATGCTTGACATGACTTTAAAGTTGATTTATGGTTATCATAACAATTTTTATAGCAATATAAGTAAAAAAATTCAATATTTGATATTTTTTAATACAAAGTTTTTTCTGGTATTACAATTACTCTGAGCACCAAAAACCTGTTACCAATAATTAGCATGCTTTGATTCTCAAGAAAAAGTCCAATAGTTATATCAATCATAATATTTTTATAATTTCTTAGTACATAAACCATGTTTGCACTAATATTTCATTTTGCAATCGGTCTGTTAGATTTTGTTCACATACATGAGGCGTTCCAAGTCAAATTGTACAGGCTGCGCGAGAGATCACTTTTCATCCTTTAATTACAGTATCGAATTCATGAGGGAGATGAATCAAAGTAATCATTTCCAACGTATTTTAACCTCAGCTTTTCGATGAAATCATTAAAGTTACAAAAAAGTCAACATAACCCCAAAAAACTATAAAACATGTTACATCTTTAAAAGGGTGTCTTGATTTTTTTTTATTATTCAAAACGAAAGAGGAGGGTTTTTTACGTTGGTATAGTGATTTCCAGAGTGTCCACTCTTACATTGTTCGAGAAATCTAACGCCAAAGTCTACACTCTTACGCCGCTGCGACGGACTGCCTTGCGGCGCGGTGCGGGCGCGGCGCAGCGCGGCGTGCGTGCTACATATGGCAATTCGTGAGACGCCGAAACAAAAAGTCTGATTTTTTCGCCTGATATTATGAGTCGATATAAATACAGTATTATTCTTTACAATAATTATTTAGGCATAATATAAATAAGCGTTGATATCAGGCTCGGTTCTCCTCCTCTGAGCTTATTTACAGCATTCATTATTATTATTCTATTAATTGTAATAAACGTTACGGCAATCAATAATTTCAGTTTTATTTGCTTGAATGATGTACTTTGTGTATTTGCTATGTTTTGTGAAGTCTATTGAATTTTGAAAAAATTTTGTAAGTATAACTCAAGGTTCAGACATTGTCTTTTTAATAAAAAGTAACTTCTTCAATTTTTAGGTTCGTTTGTTTGTTTACATTATAATCTATTATGATCGATACAGTTTTCAAGTCACAGTGCATTAATCCTTTAAATTTAAGCAAACACACAAAACAGTTGGTTGAATTTCCATCAACTGAAAGAGCTGAGTATTCAGCAATTCCAGAATCAGCAAGAATCTGTTCTGGTAGTGGATCTCAAATATATAAAAATAAATTAACAAATGGTGTCAATCCTCCCGTTAATGATAATGACGATAAGATACATCATGATCAATTGGACTATCACACAGGGGGCATCGCAGTCCTCAATAACATGAAAACAAAATTTCTAATTCAACGTTAAGAAGTGAGAGAATTTAACTTCTTACTCTAGCTCCACAATTTTGGTCAATCAGAGATTTAGAAGAGTATCTGGTTGCTCTAATCATAAAGCTTGTTTATCGAAAAAGTTATTTGCTGAGAAGGGGTTACTTCCAGAACCTGTAAAAAAAAGGGTAAAGTTCTTGCGGATGATACCGTTTCTTTAGCCCATGATTTTTAATATCAATCAGGCAACTGTGATCACAGTTGCTATTTATTTTAGAAGTAATGATGATCTTTTGCATAAAAGTATGGCTATAATTTCTGACAATCTATGGTATGATTCGATTGCAGTCTATGAGTACGAAAAAATTGTTTTAGATTTTCTTAAAAATAACTTTGAAGTCAAAAATATTTATTACTTAACAGATGGTGCCTTTCAACACTTTAAAAATAAAACCATCTTTTTAAATATTCTCTTCCACAAAAGAGATTTTAAATTTTAAACTGAATGGCATTTTTTTCCCACTGCGCATGGAAAGAGTGGGTGTGACGGTATTGGTGCAAATTTAAAAAAAGACGCAAGAAAAGCAAGCTTACAAAACCCTCTTCAAAATAGAATATTTAAAGCTGAAGACCTTTATAAATGGGCAAAAGGCCAGAGCAAAGAAACCAAGGTATTCTCCAGTGATAAAGAATCTTACAAGGAAGCTGCTTTGAAATTTGAAAGAAAGGGTCGATGAGGCTAAAATGATACCAGGAACTCTTCGCTATCATGCATTTATCCCTCTTGATGGAAACACATTTAAGCTACGTCAAACATCCTTAAGCGCCATATTTCAAACTTTTCCGAAAACTTCCAATTAAAAATTCAAAAATCTACTATTTCAAAGAAAACTTCAAAGGTAAAGGAAAACACTTAATTTTTTTCATACAATACAAGAAAATATGTGATGGTGTAAAGTATTGAAATTAAAACAAATAAAAATTATTTCTTACGACGTAAAAATTTCAATAATTTATTATAAAACATTTATCAGGATTATTGCGTTGTTTTCAAACGTAAGATATGGTACGAATGCCGCACCGCGCCGCCAGACAGTCCGTCACAGCGGCACGAGAGTATAGACTTTGGAGTTAAATTTCTCGAATTATATAATAGTAAACACACTGGAAATCACTATACCAACGTAAAAAAACCTCCTCTTTCGTTTTAAATGATGAAAAAAAAAAGATTCGAGACACCCTTTTAAAGATATAACATGTTTTATAGTTTTTGGGGTTATGCTGACTTTATTTTGTAATTTAAATGATTTCATCGAAAAGCTCAGGCTAAAATACGTCGGAAATGCTTACTTCGATTCATCTCTCTCATGAGTTCGATACTGTTATTAGAGGGTAAGAAGTGGTCTCTTGCGCAGCCTGTGTGATTTGACGTGAAATGCCTCATATTGTCCTTCCGAATACAAATTAAAATATACAATTTTGACAAAGTACTATGTCAATCGTCAATAAGAAATTTTTATAAGCGATTTAAAATAAATATTAGTTTTTTCACAAAAAAGTTTTTGTCCTGCTTATTTGACCCATTTCAAAAGAAAATGATATCTTGTATTCCTTCCATTAGTGCTTTGAAAGTGCAAGAATTAGGCAGATACAAATATCGCTAAATTTTCAATAATATCAATTGTTTTCTTTGCAACTCAAGCATTTTATGAACAAATAGCAGTAGGCCTTTCAGCTCTAAATACGCTGATAATTATCAAGGATTATTTTCTCGAAAAGCAGATAGCCATAGATGAATAGATATTTCAATACAAATATTTTTTTAACAAATAAAACATTATAAGATCATCGCATAATCGACAATTTTTGGTACTTAAAAGTATTATAAAAATTATTGAGACTGCTGACAAAGTATTGATACAGTATCACAGTTTTGCATACTATCACTAAAATCTACACTTAACATTGAAAGTTTCATCAAACAGTCTGACGATTTATAGTAAAATTATTGTTCATTAACATATATTGAATGTATTTATATTGAAAAATGATAACAGTGTTCATTTTTAATTCACTTTTTTATCTGTCATTTTACAAAATTTAAGAGTACTTATCGCTATAATAATCAGGTGCAAGGTTCATGTTATTAATAGCAAACATGAAAATGGTAAAAATTTCTTATGTGTACATTAAGAGATGATGGTTATGTGGCACAATGCATGTATTGATTATCTTTGCATGTAATGGTGGTTATTAATTTTTTTATTGCGTTTTTTTTTATTTTGTTCAGGCTGGGATTTTTTATATTGTTGTGCAGAAGATCGCATACAGACAACGTGTATACTTATAATTAATTGGCCTGTTTTTTTTGCTCGATCATTAGTAAGTTAAAAATGTTATGCAGTAAGATAATTATTCGCTTTTAAAGCGAGACATTCAACGATCTCATCTTTTTTACCTTAATAAAGGAGAGCGGTTTCTTATATTTTTAATTTTGTCATTATTATAATATTTTTATAGTCGAAATTTTTATGACAAACGAGCTTCGGATGAGACATTATTCTTTAGATAATCATCATAATAATTTATATGTATATAATAATAATATATATAAAATTTTACAATAAGTGGAAAGTCTGTAACTTTTCAGAGCCTTATTTGCTAAGTATTTGTCGTTATTTACGGAATTTGTACTAAGCTTTGAGACAGATGCTTGGAAATTTTTTACTTTTTGATATAGTGTCGTGCTAAAGAATCCTTTATCTCTGTATCATAGTACCCCACAAGTTTTCTTCTATATCATAAAGATGATATGTAATACACTATTATAAACATGCCAAGGGGATGATACCAAGTTTAGCAATAAGTTTGCCTGTTCAAACTTTTTTTCTCACAATTACATTACACCTAATTCAAGCCAGACAATCCTAAGCGCATGTGCGTCTGCTTTCCCGCACGGAAAAAAATTTAGATGGAGGCCAACACAATTTGGTCGGAGCTACTGATACACACTAGTTAGCTTATCCTTATCTCTACATGACATTCTTGCGCTTTTAGATTATAAATGCACTATATTACAGAATTAGCATATAATTTACTCTGTGCTTGTTTGTAATTGGTTTTTATATCTAGATTTTCATAGTTTCTTGTTTATTTGTATAATGTGAAATTTTGACCGAGCTATATTTTGTTACCTTTAGATGAAAGGAGCTCAAAGCAAATAGTGCTTACCTATGTCTAAATTTATTTATGTGGTCATAGTGATACGTCATATCGACGAACTAAAGCCTGAGCGGTTGAGGTCTACTAACATATTGTGCTATCTTGCCCTTAAATTTATGTAGCGCGTCCATGAATTACATTCTACGCATGTAGGGAACAGTAAGACAATAAGCTTAATTGTATAAAATTTTGTTTGATAAATAACCATTTATGCTTGTGTCACTGAGGATTGACTGTTAAGGCTTCGTTCTATTCATCAAATGAATCAATAAATGTAAGATTAAACAAGTGCATCAAGTCACGGGAGACTGACTACATGAGGATCACTTAGGTTAGTTTTATGAATAAAATAGTGAAAGAGTAAATTCACCAGGGTAATAGGAAGAAGCTGCTCTGACTTTAGCTCATCAAAACGATAAACCAATATGCAGGCAAGAAGGCGGATAAGTTGCTCGGGATTACTTGCTTCGATTTGGTGTTATATAACAGATAAACAAAAGTTCGAACAGGCAAGCTTATTAAGGGATTTGGAATCCCATGCTTGACATGATTGTATTAGTGTGTTACATATTGACTTTATCATAAAATGAAAATATGTAGGGTACTGTGTTGTAGGGGTCAGGGATTCTCCAGCACGGCTCTGAATCCATCACAAAAATTTTTGGGCACTCATCTCAGAGGTAAGTACAACTTACTATTAATGACAAATATTTAGTAGATTAGACATTAAAATCTTACAGACGTCTTACATACGGTCAAATTCCATAAACATTATTAAAACAAACATATACATAATTGTGATGATTATCTAATGTATGATATATTATGCTACATTCATTTATAATAAAAACTGCAAAATGACATCGCAAAGTTAGAAACAAGACAAAATTCTCTATTTCACTATGATAGAATAGCTCATACTGACTGACTAGCTCTTAAATATAAGATTTATTTGACTATATTATATTTTCAACTAAGGAATAACCGTACGAAAAAAAATTTTCAACGACTACTAAATACACATGTTGTGTTGCCAGTACATGATCATCTGCACAACAATATTTAAAATCCCAGGCTTGACGGAATTCTGCTAGATATAGTATATCGTACACATAACGAGAAGTAACTGATATCAAATAAAACAAAAAGATCTAGAAAAAACAGATAATGAAAAGAAAATTGATACATTTATTATGTTAGTTAACCAGAAACTATTAATTCGTAAAAATTACATGTGTATGCATTTAGAATTCGTGATATTTTTATGTATGCAATTAATAAGATAATCGTCTTACCTGATTAGTATACTAATAATTACTCTTTAATTTTGTAAAAGGGCAAATTCAAAGGTAACCTGAAAATAAATGCCGTTATCATTCTTCAATATCAATACGTACAATTCATGTAAAGAAACAATGATTTCATTGATAAATCGCTACACTGTTTGGTACAACTCTTAATGTCAAGTGTTGGTTCTTGTAATAGTATGCGAGCCTTTATTGATACTTTATTGATACCTTATCAATGGTCTCAATACTTTTCATAATACTTGTAAGTGCCGAAAATAATTAAATATTTGATCATAGTCTTTCATTCGTTAAAAAATATTTAAACCTAAAATCGATTCACTTATAGCTATCTATTTTTCTAGAAAATAATCTTTTGTGTTGATCAGCTTATTCAGAGCTCAAAAGGTTTACTGCAATTTTTACGTGAAATGCTTGAATTTCAGGTAAAAATATTAATATGATAAAAAAATTTAGCGATAATTTTATCTGCTTGATCATTTTAATTCAAAAAAACTATTTCAAAGATCACAAGCAATTGTTATTATTTAAAATGAGCTATATAAGTTAAACAAAATTTTTGGGGAAAAACTAAAACTTTTCTAAATTTTCTTGAAAATATTTCTGTTAACAATTTTTTTGGTACTTCCCAAAATTCCCACCTTTGAATTTATGTTAAGAAGGACAGAGTAAAAAATAAAAGTCTTACCGACTGATAGAAATTAATCATTAGTTGGGATAATGGCAGTATAATGATCTGTATACTATAAAATTACGAATATTCTATTCTACATCTTGCAGATTCTTTATGCAAATCTAAACCATTTGTCATAACATTTTTAACAGATTTGTTGTGTTTATAATAAATAAAATACCAAAAAAATTATACGATCAAAAAATACTAGAACAACAAATTTGTTAACATAAATTATTAATAACAAAAGTTAAAGTAGCTATTAATAAGCTTTGCAGTCGTTCTTAGTGCTTAAAAACACGTACTAGAAATATTATTTAGTAAAAAGTATTTTTGTCCAAGAAAAGTAATCGTTTTATTGATGCATGTTGTAAAGGCTGCATAATTGCGGGGAATAAGAGATTCTCAGCTTTGTTCAGAATAATTTTGCAGGAAAAATCCGAGAGCCTTTTTTTTCTAACAAGAGGCTTACCTTTAAAAATGACCAAATTTAATTTAATAATTCTAGTAGTTATATATGTTATTGCGTCGTAGACAAATAGTCGAACCATAAAACGCCCTTAACCTCGAAATAGGGGTCTTACACAAAATGATACCTTGTAATGACCTTGGTTTGTCCATTAATCTCTAGTCTTATTTAGAATTATGCCAAACCCCTGGTATAACTCACCTCATCCGCTATTTTTTCTAAATTAGTAGGTTATATTCGTTATATCGATTGCTAATTGTCCCTAAATTTTTTCTACAAGCCCTGATAAACAAGCTTTGATTTAAAGATAAACGTCGCAATTATACTACTTAGTCTTAAGTTAATTTATTTCTTGAGGAAAAAGTCATTTTGGAGCATAGCGCATCGTCAGAAATTTGTACAACCTTTACGTTCATTATCGGACGCTCTACCTAACACTTCAGGAGAAACATATCCAAAAATATATTTAAAAAATTTTAATAAATATATGTGTATGAGTTAAGATACACCTAAAAATATTTTTAATTCGCTTCGAGAATGACCGCAATGCCCTATGCGTGGCCAGAACTGGCGTTTTAAAGGTACGTGAGCATACCTCTTGAAACGTTTATGAGAGAAAAGACAGTTTTTATAAAAACAAATTACACAACTGATGCAGTTAAACATGGCACATTTTTTTGGTCGGGCGGGTCGGCCTGTTTCCATCTCATTACTATACGTAGTGTATCTATATATGGATGGTATACGAGACTGTGGTGAAAAAGACGTCCTAGAGGAGTATGGAGGGAAATAAGTGCTGCGGTGGACAGCTAAAAATGTCTTCTGTTCCGGTTGGAAAACCCGTTTTTGTCACTGTAGTAGTCTGTTTTCTAGAGATTCGAAATGGACATGTTTTTTACCGTGCCGATATGAATGGGTAACGAAAAACTTAAGTAACGGATGAATGTGAAATTTATCGTTAAAATAAAAAAACTCCGACTGAGTGCTATGAATTGTTGAAATTGGCCTGTTCTGATAATTCTCTATCTCGTGATTATGTTTTCGAATATTATAAAATATTTTCGGACTGCCGAGAGAGTACTGAAGTTGACCAGCATACTGTAAACGCCGATAAAAAATGATCAGAAAAATTTTACACAACAAATTCAACATAAATAAGGGCAGTGCAAAGTTGATCTCAAAAGTCTTGCACCAGGACAACGCACCTGCCCATAACGTGCTGTCTGTGAAGCGTTATTTAGCCGCTATAGGAACTCCCGTGCTCTAACACGTGCCATACATCCCTGATTTAGCACTTTGTGACTTTTTCTTGTTTCCGAAGATCAAATCTACCTTAGAAGGAACCCAGTTTAAGTCGATGGAAAAGCTAAAGTGAAAATCGGCAGAGCTTTTAAATGCTGTTACAAAAGAAGACGGCCAGAATTGTTGTGGCCAGAGAAAAAGACGATGGAAACGGTGCATGGCAAGGGGAGAAGAGTTTATTAGAGGAAAGATTTTGATTGTGGAATAATTTTTAAAACGAACCCTTTTTCATAAGCAGTCTCGATATTGAATAGATAGACCTAGTACATACAGATATACGATACAGTCTTCTAGGGTCCCTAGATTTAAATACCAAACAATGGTAATGTTGGTTTTACATTATCCGCATGGAACTCTTAACATGTATGGAATTGAAGCACCTTATCCCATTATGTTCTACTATAACGAGACAGCTGTATACAGAATTAGAGCTGAATTGGATAATTTATAAACAGCATCTTCAAATTACTTCAGTTTGTCTGAAAAGTTTATCACGTACGTCCACAATTATTTGTACATACAATGCAATGTACTAAAACAGTATTTATTTCAATACTAACTTTTGCATCACTCTTTTATTAGACTATTCATTTATGGCTACACTGTTTAGTCTCATAAAATTGTAGTTATAAAGTGCTACTATGGAACAGTCTGCCTAAGAATAAATAGTAACGAATCAATAGTATAAGCAACATTCGTAGGATTTCTAAAAGTAGTAAGATCTCATAAAAAAAAAGTTACGAACTTTCCAATACTTTGATGCGATGAATTATATTTGCGATGAAAAAATACGAGGTGGCACTGTACGTGGCGGATAAAATCATTTTAATTATTTGTACAGTATAAAACGAGCCCGCTTCTTCAAAGCTGATCACGAAAAATGCTTCTATTTGCTATAGTTGTACCTTCTTAAAGTTTTTTTTCTTTTTTATAATATCTGTGCACTTAGGCTGAGCAAGTAGGTGTAGGTGCATATCTGCAACTAGCATACACACATATGTGTGCATTAGCGCCGTTTCCCTCCCCTTCACTCTACCTGTAACTTGTATCTTTGCTCTATAGCTATACACAAGCAGTATAGCGGAGGTGGGTCAAATGCAGTAAAGAGGTGGGGGGAATAAAAACGTAGGAAACGACCAGAAAATTTTGGCAGTTCACAGCCTTGCGAGCGAAGTTGTACTTCAAAGATACTCATTTTGGAAAATTTCGAAATATAAAGATGAAAGAGCAGAAAGCGCAGAGTAATAATTCCAAGGAGAATGGCCACACATAGTTGTGTTGTCGTAAGACTTTGGTTTCATTTAATATTTTGTGGTCTATAATACATTTCTGTGAATAAAAATTTCCTTGATCCAACATTCTAAAAGTTTTGAATACAAATCAAGTAAAATCGTATGTAAGAAACTTTCCAACATTGTTATCGCAATAAAAGTACTTAACTTATGCTTTCTTACTAATCTTAAGTAAGAAACAAATTTTGATTTTCTAATGCAAAAATTTTGTTATAAATTTGGTAGTTGAGATTGTATAAAGTTCTTTTTTATATTTTAGGATCAGTAACAGGCTAAAAATCTATTGGACTAGAATACAAAGGTGATACACAAAATTTGTCTTACCTTAAAACTTGGTTCATTCCAAGAATAGTAACTTTTTGATGAATACGGAAAAATCCGTTCAGATATAATGTCTAAAACAGTGTCAGTTATAACTTTCATTGATGAGAAATATCTTTTGTATAACCATTGACCATGTTTCTGATAATCTGCGATTTTTTGAGGAGAATTTTTTCTTAGAATTCTGATCAGAGAAGCAAAGTTGTCTTCTTTTACAAACACAGCAGCTCTGAAAATGAAACAATAGAAGATATTGATTAGATATTATGAATTGTTTGCAGTATTTCAAGAGTGCCACTTATCATACATATAAGAACATAAGTATGTAATGCCTGCATTTGAAGTATTGATGAGAATGTATAATGCTGCTTCATTTTATTACTTTTTGTTATTGTAAGCTCAAATAATTTGAAGAAGTAATAAGTGTAATACATCAATTGGGTATATTTTAAACATATTACTTATATGCACACATAATGACTAGTAAGATTTTGCCCTGCACCCTCTGCACGTTAACCTTTAATGTCTTACTAATAATACTTTCTCTCGAACACACTAAATTTTTTAAAGATGATTCCCTTCTTGGAGATTCTAATAAAATAATTACTTATTGGCACCGGAAACCTACCTTTACTGGTAGAGTCTAAACATTTCATCCTTACAATCCCGCTTCACACAATAAAGGTGTGGTAATTGGCTTAACAGATAAAAAAACAGGCAGTCACCGAGCACTGCCGATATAAGTAAAGACTAACATTATGAAGTAATCAATTTATTTTATGTTATCTTTGAATTATTGTAGTATCCGAAATGATAATTTCATTACTTTCAAATTAAAATTGACATACGCAGTTTTTCTTTAGTTTTTACAATTGTCAGCATTTCAATCAACAATTATATACATTTTTATATTTAGTAATAAAAAACGTATAACGGGTGGTACAATCCACGTGAAGAGTATGAAGGTAACCCAATAGCCATCCTAATAATTACACATTATTTTATTTTAAAGTATATCATTTACTGCTGTCTACATCGATGTAAATAAATGTATGTTAAACAGCATTTGCTACATTTGCGTCGTCAATACCGGTAACTTCGACGATACCTAAATTATTTGTACCATCCATCATATTGCTACGTCCGAAAAATGATACAATAGGTCTATGGTAAATGAAATAAGAAACAAAAATGTTTGATTGAAATCTATATGTATGTCTTGTAAAAACCGCATTTATCGTCGTTTTATATTTTGTAGTGCTGACTTGTCGATCGTTGGAAATAGTTAAATCTCATGATTCATTTTTAAAATGAACTAATAGTAGATTTCTATAATCTACAAAATTATTATTCAAGTCCCCACTTAATATTATAAGTACATTGTAAATTTTTCGCCAAATCTTTTGTCGATAATTGCCAAACCTTCTTTTGTTTGAATCATCAAATTTTTTAATAAAAATTCTTGTATCTGCTTCATCGATTTTCCAGGAGAAATATAAATGGCAACCATTAAAATGTACTGTTTATTTTCTGATAGGCAACGAGCAACGAACATCTCACCTATATCAGAAATATTAACGCCAATACCTCTAGTGAATTGAGGATGAATGTCCATATACTAAGTGACAATATGCGATTTATCTTGCGTATTACGATAAACATTTGCACACTAACCTCAAAGCATTTGTTAAAATTCTTCTGCTTGAGTAAGCAAGCAAAGCCCGTAAGATATACATTAATATTGTTTACGTTAACGTATATGGTAAACGAAACATTGTGCACGCCTGCGTGGTTCGGTGTACGCATAACCTGCCTTGAAAGCACATGCAACGTTTTCGTTGTTATTTACCATAAAAAAAAAATCAAAACGGTACTCACTGATATATTTTTTACTCACTGATATATTTTAAGCTGCGATCCAATATTCGAAAATGGAAATAATAAACTAGATATAACACAACGTTATCGAGGTGTGGTATTTTTGTCTGCACTAGGACGGAAAATTAAGTAGATGAATAACGTCGAGTATATGCGCGCTGTTTTAGCTATGTACAGTGTATAGTGTGTGTGTGCTGTGTACGTATATTTGTCCTGTATACCATAATCAAGAGCACTTGCTTACACAAGCAGGCTCACCAATACCGACTTCGATATGCATACATTTTTACCCCTCGTCTGAAATAGCCCAACGCGTCTAAAGAAGTTTTTACTCCAAAAACGTTAATTAGGTTACAAAAATCATAATATTGAAAAGCAAGAATAGAACAATAAATATAAAGCTTCAGGATTATCCATAGTTAGGTCCTAAAACCACTTGAAAGAAAACGTTTAAAAGTATTGTCCTATAGTGATGAATATCGTGACATCTAAGTAGTAATAAGAGAGAGAGACAAATCGTAGAGTATCGAAATAATAGAACAAGGCACATACGTGGAAGTACGTCTTAAGATTGGTTGATCAATGCGTTGAGCTAAAGATGTAGATACAAACATGGCAAGACCATGTGCATCGTCATGTTCAATAAATCTTGAATGATCAAAGAACCAAGAAGCTTTGATGGCTAAGTGGTTAGCATGCTAGCTCCCTTGTCTAATAAATTTTAAGAGACCAGGGCTCGAATCTATTTAGAAAATGATCAAAATATTTTTCGCGGAGTGTTTCAATTGGAGGAGTACCCAGGATACCTAAGAACCATTTATCTGATTTTTAAGACGATGAGTGGATTTATCCAAACGATGTCGGGACCTCCAGGGGCTTACTTTAGGGAATAGCCAAACGACTGGCCAGCTCGTCGGTAAACTGATTATTGATTGTAACAGTCGGTACGGTAAGTAAGATAGTTTATGGAGAAGATCCATTCACTAAATCTCATACGTGCCAGGGTAAGCTTAAGGTAATTGCTGCGCCCTGTAAATAGTACCCAGTAGGGTGGACGGCCGAGTTGTCGAAGGGAAACTATGCACTAGGAGGCAGCACGAAAGACTTGAATACTCGGAGAGTGCGCAGGGAAAATTAAGAGGGATAAGTTGGATTGTAAAAAAAAGACAGATACGCAAAAGCCCAGACATGGGTGTACGTAAAATCAATAATAGAAATTCAAAATCAGAGAATCAGATATCAAAATTAAAAATTGTCTAGATACTTAGGGATGCCAGTTTTCTTTCACAATTGTTTCCTTATTATTATTCTCAGTATTCAATAAATTGGCATTAGTCCTACTTTGATCTTAAATTTCACTTTGCATTGCATTGAACTTGTCAAAATAATACGCTGTTGTCAGACTAATTATATTTGTCGTCATATTTTTACATAAAAAACATTTGACACATCAATTCCTACGTACTCATCTAAAACCTTCAAATAACTTAAAACTTGTCCTAATTTAGTTGCTTTTGATCCTCTACCATCTTCTATATTCACATTTACTATTTTTTAAATTGAATGCTGATTTAGAAAGTATCATCACGATTCACAACATGGACAGTACACCTACTATATAAAAACCAATCTTTCCGCTTACCTTTCGTTTCACAATTAATTGTACTTGATTTAAAACCTTCTCTGCGAAGGCATTAAACAAGCCGTTGCCTTGCTGCCACGCGTCGTCTCTGCCTTGTTATCCGCTCGAGCCTCTGCCTCCACATCTCGATGCTACTCGATTCCCGCTGTTGCCACGAAACTGATGACTTAGCCAGCATTGCTTACGTTCGGACAGCCTTTCTTAATATGTCCAACTTCACCGCAGCCGTAAGCTGCTCTTTCCTACTGCTTACTTCTAATATTTTAATTATATCGATTACATAGCTAACAAAGTCGTTCTCTTGTTTTAACAAGGCAATTAAAATGCCAGTATAGCTATACGATCCAACAATTTTCTCAATAATTGATTCATATTTTCTTTTTCCGTCACTGTAGCACCAGCTGCTTTCAACTCGTTCAATGGTTTTTCAAATTCAATGATGAAAATTGACGATTCTTTATAATCTTCCAATCAGATTCTTACCAACTTATTGTGGCGTACTATTGACAATACTATCGATACCTTTAAGTACATAACATCAAACATCTTGATAATTGTGTATGTCTTGTCCAAATCACTGAAAAATTTTTACTGCTTATTCAAAATAGCACTACACGCATAATTCATGGCTTTTAAATCCATCTCAGCCAAGTTGTCTTCTTTGTCCGTCAAAGTTTCTTTTTATTGTATTACCGTAGCACATTTCCTTGATTTCAAAAACAACGTCATTCTTTTCTATCAGTGAGAATAATCTTCTCTATCAAACACAGACATAAAAATTTCCGATATCTTGATCTTACTTGTTATCTTCCTCGATTCTTCTAGACTTTTAAATTCTTCTTTTTCTTTGCTTGTATAATTTTTTACCGCAGTATATCAACTGCTCCTTTTTCTGAAAACTTTTTTACTTTAGTAAAGATCACGTGAGTAGCAAAAATACTTTTCTTTAGAAACTACGGACTCGAATACCATGTTAATATACTAAGAGATTTTACTAGGATCGATTGTTAATGAAAATGAACAAAACACTTTAATATAATTACTAATGTATAATACAGAGAAACTATTCAAATACAAAAAATTCGATGGCATAGCTGAGCCGGCTATTCATACGCACGTACGACTGCATGGTTTGACGGACAAATGAGCTCTAGCTCGCATACAGTCACAGGTTACCGAGCATCTATCCGAACCATCACGCTTGCAGTTACCTTAGGATGGTGCAGCTAGTATATCTCTCTTAAATCAATGTAATATATATATGAGTATTCTTTAGAATAAATGTATTACATACACAATAATTTAAATGAATACATTATTCTGTCAGATAGCATAGTATACTATAAATGTCGCGTGGAAGGCCGTTAGTGCGTTATTTTCGGCACATCTAACCTTGATTGTAATCTTACGATCTAATTTTGTACAACTTTACTTTATTTTATCTCACAACTAGATTAATATTCAAGACGTATTTATCATTTACACTATTATTTAATGTTTTATATCTTACTACATAATTACTGCTATGCTGTATATTACATTATAAACAAATAGATATAATATTAATATTGAAATAATTTATCACGATTTATTTCTAAGAAAATATTGTGTTTTGAAACTTATGTTCTTTCAAAATAGTATATTACGCAACTAGTGTGAGGGGAACGCGATTGACGCACGCGTCTTAGTTCACGCCCGAGCAGAGCGAGGGCGCTAAACTAACACAAGGGCGTCAATCACGCTCACACATGTTGCGTATACTACTTTTCGACAAGAGTGCCGCGGGGCTCGACCAAGTCAATGTTTTACTGAATAAGAAACTAATTATTGTCGTTCGATCATAAATCGTTCGTTGATTCAGTAGTTTTTCCCTTTCATGTATCTATATTCGTATAAAATAATCAATCGATGGTGGTACACAAATATATTGAACATTAATATAAAAAGTTTTATTAAAAAAAAATCATGCGACATTTAGTTCAACAAAATAATTATTTCAAGTTTTATATGTAATTTTTATTCATTGTGTTTGATGGTAATAATTATTAACATTAATAGTGACG
>JAPYYV010003493.1:0-18250 GCA_030522625.1 Copidosoma aretas
GGCTCCGAGCTTCTAAAGTAAAGCCGCCAAGTATGAATTTCAACAAGCGTTGAACTTGCTTGGTATGGAGCAGCGCGTATACATGTGTGGGTGTAATTTAAAAAAATACACACACACATACGTCTAATTAAAAATAATATTGATGTTTGTTTATTAATTTGACTGTAAGACCGATATAAATATTTGTCTTGTTTCAACATTTACAGTCGACAAAAGTATTATCAGTGTTTAAAGTTAATTGATTAAAAGATGGGCAAAATGAAATTCATTGAATTTAGTATTGATCTAACTATTTACGAAAGCTGACCCGATGTTTGACAAATGTGATTATAGTTTTAAATAAATAGTTAAAGTCTTTGTGACATAAGCAGCGTTCATTGTTACATTATTGCACTGTAAACAGCTTCTTTTGACAAGATGCTTGACGGTTTATTTGATGGCAGAGCCCTTGATATGTTTGATTGAACCGTTGCCTCTGGCGTGTCTCAGTAAAGACTTCTACGAGCCAACGTCCTGGAGATGGGAGTTCATTTCTCAGCATGATTGAATCACCAAGGTGCAGATTGGAATGAGCTGAAGCTATCTCTAGAAGCTTGTACAACAAAAACTGACTATGGTTCAGCTACTTGGTCAGATACCTGCAGCTTGTAAAACATGGTTTCTACAAATTAGAATAGAAAAGAAATATGGTTAAATCGATGTATTGTTAATGATGTAATAATGTTAAACAAGGCCAACTGAAGTTAAAAATCTAGATACCAGAGCCTCCCATAATACATATATCAAAGGTAGAAACCGATAGACATATCGTACTCTAAGGCAAGGTTTGTGTTTGTAAGCTAGCAGGGACTGAGAGCCTTGCTTCCGTGGCGCACTATAACTTTAACAAACAAAAATAAGAACGAACAGTATGTGATAGAGGCTTGAAAATTTTAAGTATACATGCTAAAGCTTTAATTAAGAGCTGTCTGAAGCCTGATATGGGACAGATTGTGTATTTGTGAGCAGGAATCAGACTATGCGGCATGACGAATCAAAATACAACTAAAGGGATCTACACAAACGCTGTTAAGATATGTGTAGGCACGCGTGTGTGAGTGTGTATGTGGGTCGTCGCTTGAAGACACACTACTGCTACCCAGCATCCTGTACAAAAACCATGATCCGCAGCATACATAAAGTACACAACGCGACTAAGATGCGTGCAGTGTGGCGGATAGTTGACTCATGCACTATCACAGTAAGAAGATAGTTTAAAATACAATGATTCGCAGTGTCTGCGATCACGGGACTACCCGCGGTTGATTTGTACAGGTGTGCAGGTAGTCGACTGATGCACTACCGCAACCCATTGTAAACTGACGAACTGAACAGCAGTTATGATGAGCTGAAAAGTGCTCTGCAGCACACAACTACAGACAAGTGTGTGCAATCACAAAACTACATAGGCGCTGATCGGTTTGTGTAGGTGTGCGGGTCGTCGACCGAGGAGGTGCACTAGCACTACCGCTGCACACTGAAATAAAGCGTATTGTGGTCTGCAGCACACAAATACAACGAAAAGTCTGCATTCTGCAAACGCTGGTTGGTTTCAGCGTTGCCATTCTTGATGGAATTTTAAGCGCGCGCAATTGAAATATTAAAAAAGTAAAAAACAAGAGTAATCACTCAAAAACTTTGCAAAATAACGGTTAAAAATCTTCAACGAACTTCTCGATAAATAAATAGTAAAAAAAAATTATTTAACACCAAAAGTAAAAATTAATTGCAAAAAAAAATTTTTCGTTGATTGTAGTCCATTGAATAAGGCTGGATGCATGTATTTCAAGCATACAAAATGAATAATAGATATAATTCAATCTGTTAAGTGTTAAATTGAACGTAAAAACATTATTACTCAAGAACATATATTTCCATATATATTTCCATACGATATGTATTACCACGCGAGCAAACTTGAAGCAGATCAGATACAACAGATAATGTCAAGTAATCTGAAATGCTTGTACATATATAACTTTTACAAGATGAAAAGATTAAACCAATGTGACCAAGTTTACGGAAAAAACTCATTTCAATGTTTTTGATGTTACGTTTTTATTAATTGTTACAATCCAGACGTTATAGTTAGTACACTAAAAAATTAAAACGTTAAAACGAAACAATACAATTTATTTTCAAATGCACTTTGACGCGAATCAGAGGGATTTATCAGCACTCTTATTATTAGAAGCCACGCATTACAACGCGTACCGCGTATACTGATCGCTTCCTGTAGAACACAAGATTCAGGAAATAAGATATTCATATAACCTTTTTTAAAAATATACGCCAAATATTTGTAACGTCTATTAATTTTATGCACTCCAAAACAAATATAAAAGATCAATTCTCAGCGAAAAATCGGAGAAATGTTGCCTTTGACCCATTTACGTGCCGCGTCTTTAGAGCGCCAGTCAGCGTTGAATCTGCAAGAGATCCTGATCAGATCACAAAAAATACAAAAGCATTCAAACCTTTTGTCATGCAAATATTTACAAAGATAATTAAGGAGGTTTCAAGAAATGTAAGTTTTAACTATGGCACGTGAATTAATCTGTTATAATGCTCAAGGACATAAGTTCGTCAGGCATTGGCTTTTTTCCAATTGTTTGTAAGTATATATCATGATTCGTTTTCAACAACATTTTTCACACATTACCCAAAAAACGTAAGTATCGTGAACAGCATATCTCAAAAATATGCTGTACAGCAATTAAATTAGGAATTCGCACTATACGAAGAGTAAGTATTATATGATAATATATTCAGCATACCGCAATTTTTGCGCTTCAAGACAAACATCACGTACCGCGAATGCTGATTGCTATTAAGTATGCACGTTAAACAGTACGAAACAGCATCAATTGCTATGTTTTCCTGCTTTCAATTGTTCAAGAAAAGTATCGGAGCTCTTATCATATTATTTCCGTTGCGTACCGCGACTTCTGAGCTTGACGCTACTCCATGTGTACCGCGGATATTGATGCCTTCATAAAACAAGGCTAATGAGAATGCCACTGCTTAAGGGATACACATGCCGCGATTTTTGATACCTACGAACTAACTTGAACCCTGACACGCCGCTGAGTCTGACTTTTATATCCTGAGCTGATTACTGTGCAGAGCGTTTTTTCAGGTTATTGGCATGGTTTTATAACGATTATAGAAAGTATTCGAAAGATTCAGCTGTACAATTTTAAGCATACGTGTGACATACTAAGTTATCGCTTTAATATATTCAACTCCGAGAGTATCTGACGATATACAGCTTTCTACCTTTGCTGACAGCACTACAAAGAGTGCTCGATTGAGTAAAGTGAATCGACTAGGTATAAAAAAATTTAAGTACCTATATACACTGTAGGAAGGGGAACCATAATAAATTGCATAGGGGTTCATGTATTGTGTTAAGGAACGAACTTTCGCAATATACTGTACTAAAACCGGTGTGCACTACAAATTTAAGAATACAATTTTGTATCTTTATTTTCAAATAATATACTTCTCAAATCATCAAACGTGCAATATTAGATGTAAATTTTACTTTTGTTTTTTTTTCAGTTCACACATAGCTTCTTGTATAGCTGTACATAATTTGTTGTGTTCCAGATCTTTTATAGTAATTCTTTTTTTTTTTAAGTTTGTCAAATATTTTTGTAGTTCGATGACGGAAGTCTTTCTTACATTTTGGACATTTCTAATAAATTGAGTGGAGTTGTTATCGCCATAAAACATTACTTTATACCCTTTCTTGTTTGATTTTTTCCCATACTTAATAATTTGCGCAGGCCAAAGCTCAAATCGATCGTATTTTACTAAAACAATATCGTTTGGACGGAATAACGTTTTATTACTCAATGATGGAAGAGTTTTTTCACTCGTTATTCTTCTGGGGCCTTGCTCTGCTGCTTTTTGGTGACACTATAAGTTTCGAAGATACATGAATGATTACTGTTCATGGATTACATTTTCATTAAAATGTCTAACAGTATCCAAACAATTTACTTACATACTGTTAATTTCACTTTGTTTACATTCATATGCAGTTATACAGACATAACAGTACTATGCTTCATGTGCATGCTACACATTACATTAAAATTTAGTTACCCACAACTTGTGCTCTTAGAATTATTTAAATGTTATTTAAGAAAAATCGTATGTGTTGCATTGCTTACCATGTCATTATCATCCATGAGTTTGTTTCCATTACTTAATGGCGGATCTTCAAATATCGGTATTGAGAATGATACTTCGAAACGGGATATATCGTTGGACGCCTACATTACAACAATGCACTTTTAGTATTTATTAATCCAGATATAGGTATAACAAGTGCAATGACACTTACTTCTACGAGTAATTTGTTATGGCAAGTCTTTGATTCCGGTTGTACTTCTTAAATAGATTCAATCTCAAAACTACAGATCACAGTATTTGCTTCTGGTTCCTTCATTGCAATGACAAGCTCTGGCTTGCTCCTTGACTCCATCATACATTGGTTTTCAGTGCACGTTGAAGTAGTTAATATCTCCGGTTTATCGTACTCACATGTAATTTCATTGAATATATGCTTGACTGACGACGAATGTAAATCAGAGTCGTACGTCGATGTTTCTGGGTTTTCTTCTATTGTGATAGAAAGCGGTTGATCATTTGATGTACGAGAGCCCTCACTGTTTTCTAGTACAAAATATTTTTATTGTTACATTTAAAAAAAAAAAAATTAAAATGAACACGTTTTACTCATTTCCACTGTCTATTTGCTAATAAATGATAGGAAATTCAGTGTGCAGATTGCCTGTTCATGTTTCAATTGTCTGGGCAAGTAATATTTTTTTTTAATTTCCAGCAGCTTCAACATACTTTCTTTGATCTTATTTTGAGTCGGACTCAGTTCGACTCCATCTCTGAGTGCATTCAATTTCCTTATATGTACTTTGTAGTCAGGACTGGCACATACATTACGGATTATTTTTTGGTCATCAGTAGTTGCTTTTTCATACAAATTTTGGGCCACACGCATGGCTTGTCCTTCAGACAAATCTTTTAAAAATGGCATGTTTGGAAAAAACCTGTAGTAATTATGATTACAACGTGTTCGTACATTTTTTAATTATAATAACAGAAATCATGTGTAATCACCTTTTCATAAAATAAGCCATACACAGGGATATATTAAAGCAGTACATTTTATCTTTAATGATATTCTCGACACCACAACGTTTAATGAATTCAATTAAAGATTCTGACGTGGCAGTGTAGCTAGTTCTCATTTTCATATTTTGTAGTGCATTGGATATAGCTGTTCCCCTTCCACAAATAGTATAATCACAATCTGGATTCTGTTTTATATAATCAATCAGAAGGCTTAATTTTTCAATTTTGTTAATGAAATATTTTTCATTTATGATGACGGTTTTGTTTCTTTTATTCTACAAAAATATCAAAATGTTAATAAATTTTCTCAAGTATCACTGTATAATTTTTTTTTTTGAATAGTGAAAGTACCTCCCTTCAAACGTGTGCACAATTTCTTAAAATCATAAACGTGGGGATCATCATTTTCTACAACGTTTTGCTCGGATGAAACGACTGACTGCTTCTTGTTTTCATTGCAAATGGGCGTTTCTCTGGATGCAGCCACCTGCATCATTTTTATGCCTAAAACGATATTTTCATACACTTGCTTTTATTACAAGCATACTTCCAGACATCAGAATCAAACGAAATAAAATTAATTTCTGTACCTGTTCTTAAACACCAGTATATTAGGCACCTTCATAGGACTCTCACTATTACATGGATTCAGCAGCTACGCGTTAGTTATACCACTAGGTTTGTACAATATTTACGTAAACTCGTAACGATAAACCATACAGATGACAATAATGCGTTACTACTGATCGTTGGAAAGAATAAAGTACAAATGCTTTCTCAACTGTGTTTACAATAATACTGTAAACCTAAACACACCTACAAAATAAAAAACTGTATAATTAATGGCATTGATGCAAAGTACCAAGTACTGGAACAGCGTAACTACATTTTGTTACTGCAGTAAACAAAGAACACTTGGAAAACTTGATGCTCCTTGGCACGTTCAAAATATGATATACTGAGCTACAGCAAGTACTCTTACTGTACAAAATGCAGAACGAGCGGCCGGGGTGGTATCACGCAAATTTTATTGGCTTCTGCATGCTTATAGACTAAGGGTGCCTGTACATGGACGTCTTAAAGTCTTAAGACTCTCAGCCCCCGGGAAGATTTGAATCATGTTTGCATTTGCTTTTCTTGAAATAACTCTATTAACTAAAAAAAACATTTGTTTACTGCCATCATCTAGCTCTTATAGTGAGATAACGTTAATGTATTAACTTTAATTCACAACAGAATGCGTCAAACATCATTTTATAGTTCATATGCAAGTAAGGAATGATCGGTAACAAAGAGCGCTTCACATATCCTAACAAGTAAGGCACTATTAAATGCCGACAAAAAGACTTGTCTTGATTATTTACTCTAAAATTATAGTATAGTATTTCACTAAATTAGTGTGAACAAGTGTTTTTCTTAATAATAGGCTTATTGTGCAGAATAATAAATTAAACCTAATTCAAATCTTCCCGGGGGCTTAGAGTCTTAAGACTTTAAGACGTCCATGTACAGGTACCCTAAGAGCTGGGGTCGGGTGGGTGGGTAAATTTCAAACTGGCCGCAATTTTGTTAAATATTGGGAAAACTCATGATTCGTGGAGATCCGAAGTATTTTTGCGATACTTAATAAAGATGACCAGTTATGTTGGTGTATAAAAAGTCCCATAGTGACCAAACGGCAAACCGGCCGCCACTTCGCCTAACTTTTTTTTACAATAATATATGCTTGGAATCAAAGTGGCGGCAGTTTTCAGCATATATAGGGGTGTAAATTTTTTAATGCGCAACGCTTCTTATAACCACTGTCCGACGAAAAAAAGGTAATTCACCCTCTTTACATATGCCGAAAATTGCCGCCACTCTGGTTTTTAGCATATATTATTGTAAAAAAACGTTTGGTGAAGTGGCGGCTGGCTCGGCGTTTGTATGGGGGGGGGGGGGGGGGAGGGCCTAGCTTGGGGGGGGATTTTCAGCTAGAAGTTTACATCTAACTTTGCCGCCAATGTCAATTGCTGCAGTCAAATTTTTATTCTCTATCCATTGGACCAGGTGGCGGCTGGTTTGCCATCATATATTTAAATCATATATCCAAATTAAGCTACATCAAATATTCGTACGAGTACAAAACAATTTTATTTTAAAAATTATACAGTTTTAGGATTAAATGTAGGATACAAAGTTACAAGTTTTAATTATACAGTTAAATGCAAAGCTACATGTTCTGAATCCTTGAGGTTTTACTTAAGATTATATGTTCTATTTTTTCGCGTTTTAGATTTATCTTGCTCTCTGAAAACCAATCCTTTAGAGATGGTACGCAATCAAAATTTTGAATGGGGTTCTGCAAATTAAATTTTGTTCTTGTGCTTGAACAACATTTATGAATAAAATTTTTTGAATTAAAGTACATAAATTACCATAACAAAACTTTTAGCATATTCTAGCAAAAATACTCCACAATCGATTGAATTTTGCTGCTGAGGAACATCTACATGTACTGCTTTAACACTTCTGTGGTCAAATACACCATACAATCCTTCATCAGTTGCATATTCTGCATCTAAAAGTTTCACAAACTTTCGCAGTACAGATGCCGTCCCAAATCCTTTTATCGAGTTAAATAACAAAATACACGGTCTGGAAAATTACGATTATTATTGTCTTTATCATATGAATTATCTACAAATTAATAAATTTGTTGGCACTTTTTACAGTAATCACAGAAATACAGGATAAGTGACTGAATAAATTACTCAGATATAACAGTATGGTGGCGGATGGGTTGAGTATTTTCAAATATACGTATATTGTCAGACGGCTAAAAGAACTTATAACGAATTATATACGTATCTGCTATTCTACACTTGACTACTGTTTGACAGTATTTGCAAGTGGCGTGATTCAGTGAAAATTAGAATTATGTACGAATAATATAGTACATACCATTAATCTCATACAAAATCAATGTTAACGTACTGTATTTCTGTCAGGTGTTGTAAATGTCAAACAAATGTGAGCAGCTGTACAAAATTTTATAATATTTTAGGTGTCGAAAAGAGAGAAACTGCAAAAAAAAATTCTGACATTGTAACAAATTACCTCAGTATCTACAGTTGTAATAAAATAGAAAAATTGTTTTTTCAAAGATCGTTACCGATTCACACAATAATAACATATTATGTATTACATACGATTTAACGACGTCTCCATCTACCTCCATTTTTTGACGTTTACTTTGCAAATGGTATTTGTTTCTTGTATCAAACAAGTACGGAAAGCAAATAACTCCTAAAAACCAATGGTCCCTGAAACATTGGAAAAGTAGACATGTATGTCGATACTGTACATAATAATTTATTTTTGAAAGTGTTTTTTTAATAAAAATTTTTAATTGGTAACACAGTAAGTTTTAATTTTACTTAGCAGAAAATTTAATTTTATATTTAACAAAAATGCGCTCAACAGTGCAATTAATCATCTAATACAATAACGTGCAACGTCCAATTAGATTACGACTTTTAAGGTGGGTCATGTGGACGATGTCATATCAAGTGGGGGGTATAGATCTACACAGTGAAATATTATGTTCAACTATCTAATTTTAAGAGCAGATGCAGCCGGACCCCAAATATTCTAACTTATTTTGGTCACGGACAACAAAAATAATATTAGATGAATAATTAAAAACCCTTTATAAGTGTTACTCCATTATGGCAGTATGCTGGTTTTCGTAGAATGACCAAAGGACATTTAAAAAAGTCATACGCAATGCCTCAAAACATTAATTTGAGGATTTTCTTGGATTCATGTCAGAAAGATAATAGTTACTCTTACTGTTCATGTATTGGTGCTAGTAGGAAATCTTTTTCTAATAGATCTACTTCCGTTGATCGTTTCTTGCCAAGACGTTTGTCAGCTAATCGTCGCTCTAGACTCGGAAAAAAAAACGAGTCAAATATGTGATACCGATTTCCATCATACGTGCTCATAATTTCGTGTTCTATAAGCTTTAAGTAGAAATTTATTATTGTATCAGACAATTTTTGAGAATTTTCTAAACACTGCATGTACTTCCATCGTATGGGTATCCCTCCTGTGGTGGGTGGTGGAGGATATACTAAAATTCTTAGTTGAAAAACATATATATAAAGCACTACGAAAGTAGAATACGCTTATCAAACGAATGCCAAAAAAAAATCAGAAACTTACAAATCATTATCATCATGGCTACAATCTTGTGATATGGATTCTATTATGCGGGTATTCGCATCGTTTTGCTCCATATGTGACTTAGCTTCTGGCGCATTCTATTGTTTTTGTAAATATAAAAATATTACATCTATTACATAAAGTAGAAAAAGATACTTTAATTATTAAAAATTTTTAAATTTTACTCGTAGCCATCAACATATATGTATACCGATCTTGCAAGATACAAAATGTTATTCCCAAAAATTTTAAAAGTACTAATCGATTGTGCCCTAGCCATAATAGTATTCGTGAAAAAAATTAACTTATTCTATGAAATGAATGTCAATTATTTATACCGTGTTCTGATATTTACGTTTTCCATAGAACAGTTTACAATACTAAGACGAAAAAAAACTTTCAAATATTACAAACATAATTTTATCGATTCTTGTTGGTTTGAGATCTATTAATAAAAATATATCTTCCTCTTACAATTTTAATACTGCTGAAAGTAGCTGAAGTAGGCTTGTACTTACTTGCATTGCAATTTTTCCAATCCATACAGCCGAGGTTCTTACTTTATTTACGTTGTCGGGAAGTTTATGCTTACAATACAAGCAATAACTGAAGTCGGCAGACTTTAACGTACAAAAGGGACATTCGGCTAAGTAACCTTTAATGTAGCTCGATTTCTACGACGATTTCATCAACAGTTAGCATATACTTACGGGCGTTGCTATTTTATTTGTATTCAGAGCATATCTTGTGTGACTTCTTACTGTGCGATGAAACATTTGATATTTGTGATAATCCAATTACACCGCTTTGCGAAGATACAATGGAAATAGATTCTGACATTGAATCCGTTCTGCAAATACGAGTATAAAGGCTTATATCGTTATATAGTTAGATTTATGCTACATATCATTTTTTATGTAATATCATTGAATTATTATGTACACTCAGTGTGAATCGTATTTTTCGGAGCGTGCATCGAAATTTAAATTTGATTGTTTAATTATATTGAATACTGTAACTTTATTGGTTTACAGGTGGAACGTTCGAGAAATTGTGATTAACGCTGGGTGTACTAACTTGTAATAATCTATACAGGACTAAATATCTGTAGGTACTTACATATTCTGCAGGCAATCAAAAGATTCCTGTGTAACCGCATGCCCTGTACAGTTAATTCTTGTGTCCTCCTTCCATGTCTCAAAGTTATGTTCGTCCACTTCTATGTTTACCATTGTTGTCTCCTTCGCACTCAATAGTCGGAGTCCATTGGAATTTTGCTTCATTTGTGAATAATATTTCTTTTTTAAATCATCGTTTAAACATTGTAGAGATAACACTGAACGAGAATCAAATTTTTCCGATCTGCTATTGCAACTTTCTTCATGAATATGCAGTATCCAATCTTGCGTGCGTAAATATCTTATTAAAATCTCTTTAATCTACATAATTACGGAAAACTATTATAACAGAATGTAACATTTTGTTGCAAAACATTATAGAAGTACATTTTGTTGTATGTAAGACCGTTGTTTAGTGCGCTGAACTATATCATTTAGTAACAGTATGATTAGCTACAAGAAGAAATAGTGTCCTCTAGAAAGTTATGTACGATATACGGCCAACTGTAGGTAGCATGATATGACGTACCTCAAAACTCTGCGTAGTCACAAATGGTACCCCAGATTTCGAGGTGCCGTTCGTGACTATTGTGATGATCGACACGATCTGTACATACCTTTGGGCGTGATTTTTGTACTTTGCACCCGTGACGGGAAATTTACTATTTGTTTGCTTTTTTATCAACTTGGACAAAGACCCACGGGTGACTCTTTGATAGTCAATAAAACTATACTACAATATTACGGGTATTGTCGCCTGGGAGGAATAAAGTACTATCTTGAATTTCGGCTGTAGAAGGTTCTATCTCGTTGAGAGCGCTGAGAACGGTACTATCTCGGCGTTGAAGGAAAAATGTCCCATCTCGGCACTCGAGAGAAGAAGATACTATATCGGCACTGCGGGGAAAAGGTACTATCTCGGCGAAGCAGAAAAAGGTACTATCTCGGCGAAGCGGAAAAAGGTACTATCTCGACGAAGCAGGAAAAAGGTACTATTTCGGTAAGGCGGTAAAAGGTACTATCCCGGCGCCCCAAAACAATGGTTGTATCTCAGATCAGCACATTAATAATTGACTGGTTTTTTGCACACTGAGAGATATCAGAGACATTCACTTTTTTCCGCAAATCCGAAATCTTTTTTTTAAAGCCAAAATACAGCATTGCTTCTGTGGCGCCGAGATAGTACACTTTTCCGCTTTGCTGAGACAGTACCTTTTCTCTGCAGTGCCGAGATAGTACCTTCTTTAGCCGAAATTTGAGATAGTACCTTGTTGTTTCCAGGCGACGATATGTAAGTTCTGTACTACGGAATAATCCTGAAAATTAACTTGTTGTTCAGTCATTGATACGATCGAATTATGATTTGTTTACAGTGTACTAAAACGACATCAACGTCCTACCGCTTGTTACTATACGGATGGCGACATATTTCGGGGCGATCATAATGTGCAAAATTCTATTTTTAACCATTAACCTAATATTAAAAAATTTATGTTAAATCGTTATTTGTAATTCCACTTGAAATTCCACTTGTAATGACCGATTGAATGTCAATTCCAAAACATTCTATGTCATTGTAAGTTTAGTACATATAGACTTTACAAATGTATTAACAATTGGAACTGCGAGTGTAATTACATGATAATTTTGTAGTAGGGTTTTCTGTACATTTTCAGCTTTTAATCTTCCATAAAAAAAATTTGTTGATGGGCGTACACAGGCACTGAAAAGATAATTATGGTATGGTTGAATGGTAAGACATTTAATTTTGAGTTATGACTAAGAGTATGGAGTATACTGTTTTCATGAGATAATACTTGTAAGTAATATTACTTTTGGTTGTGTGAAATTGTCAATTACAGGGTATTAACAAAACATATATTTTTTTAAGTACATAGATTATGACACGACACATAAAATATCAATTTACTTGCCTACAACTTTTCATGTAAGTACAGTATATGTTCCGATAATATCATCTCATAAATTTGAATACATACGGGTTCCTTTTCTACGGAAATCTTTTGCATATTTTTATCATACTGTTCCTTTTTTTGTTACTTTATTGTTTTTACAGTTAATACGAGTGTAAGAATACTCTGATGTAACTATTGTAAGACACACACAAATATAAATTAGAATAACTGTTGCCACGAGGTGTGTGGATGAATAGTATTGTAAAAATGTTTTTCTACTCTTACTGTACCCATCAGTTTACATTACTTGAAACGGGCTAAATTTTTTTTTCTTTCGAGTAGGATTATTACTATTTCGAAAGTTGGATCTAAATGTTCTATTGATTGATCCGTTTCATGCAGGGGGGGGGGGGGCAAGCCAAACCACAACTGGGACCCTGCCCAACCTTTAATAGGTACAAAATCTTCTTTAAAACCATTTATACATATAGCTAACGTTTCTTATCCCTACATAGGTGCATACTCGTGCACACGTGTACACTCGTACGTCATAAGGGGTGTGATACACTTTTTAGTAATTCGAAAATAGATTATCTCTACTCTATCATGAATATTAATTAAAAACATAATTATATTGTCGTCACACAAATTGTGAAAAATCTTGTACGCAACTCGTCCAGGACTATTTCCCACACTCGTGTGATTGACTCGCACTCGTGGCCGATGTTGGTAACTCGTGCCGTTTTAATCATCGTTCGTACTATACCTACTCGTGTGATTAACTTGCAGTCGTTCCCACCATTCACAACTCCTGTGGGAAGTCGTCTTTTCCGCACTTGTTACGTAAATAACTATTTCCATCGTACTTACAAGTGGACATGTTTTTCCGCACTTTGTGAGAAATTGTAGTTACAAATACATGCGCGAATAAAAAGTATCTTACGAAGACTTACTTTAGACGCCTGCTTATCTTAGCCCTCCACAAAGAATTCTGGCATTGGCTTTGTAAAACCTATGCAGTTGTCGGGAGCACTACTGTTTTCAATATTGCTTCTAGCATTGTGTACCGCCATGTTCGTCTCCTGATCTGCAGTCGAATTAGCCTTTTCCATTCCTATGGCCTCTCGTGTATTACAAACCTTTTCGCGTGTACAAAAATTCGTCAATAACAATAAAAATCAAAAAATTTAGTAAATGGAATTTGTTAATGTTATCACGGAGCTCTTTTTTTGTCATTACTTTTGAATCATTAGTAATTACGTACTTCACTAAAATGTACATTTAAATTTACTTTGCGTATTATCTGCGTTCCATTTTTCGTACCCGTCGCTCAACATTGAATAACAGCAATTATTTATGACAATACATTGTGTTATCGGCTTATTTTACTCATGATTTCATACATCAATTTCTGGCTTGCATGCATCTTGCAATTATTTGACCGTATTCAAAAAAGGTTTATCAAAATTTTCCGAGTAGAAAAGGTGCTGAAGTTTGGAGTTGGCAAAGGTGAAAAAATACAGATTAAGGAAGTGCATGCGCATTTATATAATTAATTATTTTGAACTTAATAAATTTTGATTAAAGTTTCAGCACTATACTTTCAGTTCTTTCCCGAAACTGGTAGGTCAACCATTTCATGTCAGAAAAAAACCCGTACCAGTAAATTAATAATAATTACAAGAAGATGCCAAAATAAAAATATTATTAAGTTTCACTTAATGTATCAGTGTGTAATAGAAATTGAGAAACTAATTTTAATACCTCTAACGTAACACAAGCTACATCTTTCTTGATGCTTGCTTCGTTGCACTATTCTGAAATATGTTGGTACATCAACAGATAAGCATTCGCACTACTATCCTTGTCATAGCTTTCGGTTACCAAGTCATCATTCTCGCAGGCTTTTTCTACTTGACTCCACGAAACCTGTTTAACATTTTACAACAGAGATCTGTTCAGCTTAGAATGAGACAAAGAATATGAAAGTAGTAGTTTTCGTCATTAATGTTCCAGGGCGATCACTGATAGACAAGCAGCTAGCGACAAATTTTTGGTTTTAATCGAATCGCCTACGTCATACAGAGTTTTAATTATATGAGAAGGAACTGATAAATGATTAGTATAAATTAAATTGACCTAGTGGGACATAAGCAATACATCTTAATTAAAAATTGAAAAAAATATAAGTAATATTTTTTGATTGAATCACATATGCCAATTTGATCAACCCTTCTTTTCGCAAAAATTGCGTTTTTAAATTAATCGAACCGTGATAATGTAATACAAAATGAACCTTCGGGATTAAACAGGCGCGTAAGCGAATAGGGGTAAATGACCTAATTACTGCGCACTTGTTTTTTTGTCGGCTGCATTAATATTACTACGTGCTTATTTCACGCATATTACATCAAACTAAAACTTTACAACAAATATCTGCTATCTGTCTAACAGAAAATAATTTTTCTGGTGTTGAAAACATTCAATTATTCGTAATAAAAGAGTATTTTAAAAAATATCTCGTTGCATGTATTACTACGCACCGTACCTAATTAGTGCGCACAAATTACTGCGCGGGGCTGAATACTGCGCACCAAATACTGCGCACCTAATTTACACATTTAAAAGACTAATTGATTTATAAAGATACAAATTTTTAATACAGTAACTTTTCCTTTCTATTACAAGTTTGTTTAACTCGAAAAAAGACCGGAAGACAATCGTTCTTGCGAAAACGTAGACAGACTGCTGTTGAGGTTAGGAACGCGTCTACTCGAGAAAGTGTCCGTTGGAATGAAGTATAAAGTTGTTTTGATGGAACCATCAACTGTATACCTCTGCAAATTTTTGTTAAAATCAGATTTGACTACAATTTTATGAAATAATAACTTATGAATATGATATTTTGTTTCGAGTGCTTTTCAGACGTATTCAAGTATTTTGAAATATATAAATCTTGTATTTATATCAAAGAGCGCAGTAATTGGGTCATTTACCCCTATATGTACGTAATCAAAATGTGTCCACGGACGAACGTAAACATTTTTCCAAACTTTGAGGAATTTTACTCAAAAGCTTTAGATTTTAGAGAAAAAGGGCATTGGACCCTTGATCCTTATTATGGCCCAAAAATCCGGAAAATTATGTCGGTCGAAAAGTCTCATTTTAAATCTGCTAATGGAAAAGATGGTCACAAAAACAGTAATATAATAGTTGCACGTTGGAACATATGTTTAGTACTGTACTGATGACAAATACCGCTAAGAAGACGGAAAATATACTTAAGCAAGTACTTTTCTGTGAGCAGTATAGTATTCGTTATTTCCTGAGTTGGAGATTCATTGGTTTTAAGTGACCCAGAATTCCCCCCCCCCCCCTTCCCTTCCACCCAAATAAGAACAACGGTGATACGCATTTGTACACAGTCTGCCAAAGTCCTTTATGTCGAATGTTAAGACCCACTATTCCAACTTTTTTTATGGAGTATTTCGGTTGTTTGGAGTGAGTACTATTGCTGTGCAAAAAGTATATCCACATACCTGTGTTACTTGATCATCGTTGAACAAAATCCAAATATTCTTATCACTATCTTTTATATAGGCATAATGTCCGCGATTGCTACTACCACTGTGGACGATGACTGCTACCAAGTCGTATTTAAATGGATTTTGATGATGTGTGGCATCTGAAAAGAATTACTAATAAAATATTATGTATTCAATGCAATAGAAAAATGCATTATTTAAATTTCAAGAATATAAATATCCCAAGCAAATTAGATGGTTCTCTTACAAAAATACAAATATGACTGATTCCGCTGTAACTTGCTGAGACGATGTCCCCGACTCTAGTGCGTCTACTAGAACGAAATATACTAATCAGAAGGTCAATATTTATGTAAAAAGTTACGCTCTTTCTGCTTCAATCATCAAGAACAACATACAAAAACTTTCTGGAGGTCAAATTTGCGAATAAATGGTCAAATTGTCTTTTCCGTCCGATGTCGCTTTTTGGTTTTTTCACCTTTCGAATTACGTTGTGCGAGCGTGGTGCTCCTATACCCTAACTGTGGCTGCACATCATACACTTGAGACTTTTATCTATCTATCGACACCAGTGCCAACACCAAATTCCATCATCAACAATCCAATAAGTCTGCATACATTGTGGCCCCGAAGTATAGTCGAAAAGTAGTGCATAACAATATAGTCCTCGACAACAAGCCTGAGTGATTCTATGGAACCAGGGAACAGTGTATTTTTTAAGTACAACGTATAGCACAACAATTAGTTACGCAGTTATTAGTCTAAATTCAAAACTCTAGAATTAACGTGGACCTACACTTTGGAATACGTGAAACGTAAAAGTTTCTGTCTTTTCTGAACACCTTCATCCCACGGCGTATGTAGTCTTCAAAGGTACGCGTTATGCAATTTCTTTAATTATATATTAGGACAGAAAGTACTACGTGCAAAAAAAAGCTAACATTGGGTCTACTAGTTGTACGAGCCCTTCAAATCTCTAAACAACCTTTCCGTTCGTGTCTTTTACGTCTGCCCCAATACTCAAAGTGTCCCTTATTTTGCTTCTGATCTTTACCAAACTTATTTTCCAGCGCTGTTGGGCTAAATGATGAGATACGTGTGTTGGCGTTTGTATCAAAAAATCTCGCCAAAAATCTTTTGTTATCAGATATATCGATTAATATCAACTCCACTTTCAACGCTACTAACTGAGTGGTACACTACTTTAATCTGTCCTAACTCGGCTACAATTAAAGCTGCAATGAAGCCGTATCAATTGAAAAAAAAATTTGTTAAATTTCGTGCCACCAATCAAAAGTTATAGAGGTTTTAAGAAAATTACAAAATTTTCGGTAAATCATCACAAAACCCCGTTTTTAGCGATTTTCTTGCTCTTCTTGGAACAGCTGTAAGTTTCAACCAGTAACATTAAATCGGACAATCTTTTTTTTTAACCGACAGGGCATGGTTCGAGCTTTCATTTGAGCCAAGTTAGAGTACCCCAAGGACACAAGCAGCTTACCTACACATACAAGAAACCGACATAGTTTTTTCGAAAATTGACTAAAATTAACCTTTATATAATATCTTATAACTTTTGACCATAAAACATTGTAGTGGCATCGATCTGGATATTTGTTAAGGATGTTATTTGATGTCGAAATGCCATGAAAAAAAAAGAATTTCAACAATTTTTTTCACAATCTATTTTCGAGGTCATTTTGAGTAAGTTTGAATCATCCATATAAATTGTAAATCAAACCCAATGATTATATATTTTCTAAAACGTACATTTATCCAACTTACCATTATTCAATTGTCTGTCCAGTGACATAACGTAATCGGTATCATCTAGTTGTTGTTCAAACGTAATCCTGTCAATTGTTTACCAATTATAAAATCAATAAATTTTGTGTTATATATACGTGATATAGAGGATAGTTCATAATAGATTCGATTAATTTAAATTTATGATGTGTACAAATGTGCAAGTGAGGCACGGGTTCGAATCCCGGTCGGGTCAACTCTGCAATGTTTTCTATGAGTTGTTTCCGGCTGTAATTTGTTCCTAAAACTCGCAGCTAGTTCTGCACCACGCGGTGACCCGGAGGTATAGGCTCCGTGGGCGCTCTGGGTAGGTGCGGGACGAGTTGGGGAAGTATGGGAAGCCAGGGGTGGAAAGAGAGGGTACTAATATTTGGGGAAGATAGGACAAGAGATTACGGGTTATGGCGGGTAGGGGGGGGGGGGCGAGGGAAAGGCGGAAGAGGGGGGGGTAGGG
>JAPYYV010003494.1:0-22923 GCA_030522625.1 Copidosoma aretas
CGATTTGGACAGGTTATGGATCTGACATTTCGACCCTTAAATGATCTGCAGATCAAAGCGTATACTTTAAAATCAGGTCTTATAGGGTGAAACAGTTGGGCACCACCACTATACACGTACGTTGGCATCCATAGAGTTACCTATTTCACTTTTAATTCTGCGCACGAGACCAGGACACCAGTAGTGCAAGTTTCGCCGGAATGACCCATATATATACTGACTTACAGTAGAAAATTCTTCATAAAATTGAGTTTTAATAGATTTTTGCGATTTATTCTGAATTTTAGACAAAGACCTAATACAACACGTTCTTAACTTTTTAAAGTCGTAGTAAGGTCCTTGATCTCCTTTTTTTTGTCAAAATGAACCAATTACTGTATTGCATTCAATTCAAGCTTGGTATTCTGATGTATTTCGTTAAAATGAATAAGTCACCAAGTGAAAAATTTATTTAATAAAATAATGAACGTATCTTTATTTCACGGAATTTACGATCGTACTTAAGGAACTAAACTTTTTAAATTATTTTACCGGCGTAAAACACAAGTTGAAATAATAAAGTTTCAATCTCGAGCAAGAGACACGTTTTCAGTAATACATATGAAGATTTTTTCAACAACTAACACTTGAATTGCAGCTTTGATAACCTGGTACGCACAGATTTTTAAATGTGATAACTGAGCTTTGCAAATAGTCTTATAACACGGGTTGAAAATTTGCACGGTTATTCTTTAAACATTGTTTGATTCGTTCCTTTAATTTTGTTGATCTGTGTTATTTATATCGGTATTTACTACTCTACGTGTCAATTGCCACTCGCTCAAGCATATCCATTGCATTAATGTTGAGAACAGAGTTTTTATTCGTTGGCAAGATTTTTGATTTTAGAAAAAATAAATTTTTGAATAAAACAATTGATTGCCCGTATCCTCAGATTTTTTTAAATTTTTAAAAATTCACTTGTGTGTGAACCACCAGAATGTGTGCAACTCAACGTTTCCCGATTGTTTTTCATTCCAGATCCCGGAGCTAGCCAGTTTTTGGCTCATTTCTACCCTACTTCAATTTCCGTTGCTGATGTTTCTGGTATTCGATAGAAACTCGATGTATTACAGGAACGAAAGGATACTCAATGGGATAGCATTGGCGTTTCTAACCGTCGAAATCGTAACCGGTACAGTCGTCTTGAAAATGTCAGCCGACTACCATGCCAAGCGATTTTTCATGGCCCAGATGTACGGTATCGAGAATACATTGAAATAAATTTTCACATACCTTTCATACTCGGTACGAAATGTACATACTACAGACTGTAAAAAATAACTTTTTATTTGTTCAATAAATTAAATTACAAAATATTAACCTAGTGGCAACTTGAACTCTCGCGTGCAAACACTCTCGAACGCGAAATGCGTCGTAAAATAAACAAACTATGAATAAAAGTTTTGAAAAATGTTCGGTCGAAACCAACAAGTTCGGTCAAACTTTGTAGTTATTTTCTAAATTGTGCTCGTCGTAGAAATCCTCGAGAATCGAGATGTTCATCCTCAGTCTTTTGCAGAACCTGTCGACGTTCCTTATTACGATTTTCCGCTCGACTTCGCAGCCGTTCGCGAGCGCTTGGAAGATTTGCGTGCGCGTCGGTATCAGCCGAGATAAGAGCTGTGAAATGAAATAAAAATTTGTTGAACTCAATACTTTTCCGAGCCTATCTTTACGAGCGAAAGGTGCGCGTGATGGGTATTGATTTTTTCTTCGAAACTCACCCCAAAGATTTGCTGAATTATGTATCCATGGTACGGCTCTAGACTCAACTCGTAAGACTTCCTAAGAGTCGCTACAAGATCTTCGGGCTGTTGTCCGGCGTGGAAATCAATCACAAGGTGTTCGAAGAATAATTGAATCATGTGCAGTCCCCTGTGATGTAATAATCATACATTTTTAACCGGGCATTTGTCTGCGGCACGCTGTATTTAAAAATAAAATTGATACAAAATACAGAAATGAAAAAAAAAACAAATTTCCTTTATAAATAATCTTTCAAATTGATGATAATTCATGCTCAAGAAACTGTATTAATTGGAAATTAGTTGAAAATTGATAGCATTACTTCACTTGGTAACTCGCTATCGTTTGTTCATTTGATTTGATTATTATTATTATTATTATTGTACCTTTATATTTATCGCATCGAAGTTGAAACAAAAAATAAATACTATCGGAATACCGGGCGTTTTTGATTATAATCTCCTCTCTACAAAGACCCAACGACATTAGTCGCGCGAGAATCATCACATTTGTTTGAATGTATAATTGGGTACGAATAAGGAATTATTTGTTCAATATTCTGATGAAAAACAATCGAAAGCATACCTTCTCAACCACATCAGCGCGTCAACCGCCACTGGGCTTTCCATCTTTTCTCTCTCTGCCATGAGCATCTTTTGCAACGTGTCACAATTTTTCTTATCGACATTCATCTTCTTGACGAGTTTCTGTAAAAACGCACCGCTCGATGAAACTCATGACGATCCTGTAAGATCAATTCTAAGATTGTTGAGTATTCGAACGCTTACGTTGATGTTTCCCCGCATATCGCACTTGACGGGCATGAATAGCTTTCCGAAGTAATCTGCGGAACGATTTAAGCATTGTCACATACAAATACTCATCCGACAAACGAAACATAAAACAGCACTGCTACTTTTTTCCAGTCGGCCAAACAATCGGGCACTAATAATTTTCCTTCGAGCGCCTTACCCGCGCGGTCTGGTACGCACCCCACGCGCCCATGGATACGATAATACACATGCAGGTACATGCAAGCGCACGAAACAGCGCATCGCACGATCTCTCCCCGCGTCGTTGCACCGATTCCCCCGACCCGACCGCCTTCGCGACGCCCAGCCGCGAAAACCTATGTTCAGCCCCGCGCGCACCCCGGCGTCCCCCCTCGGCTCCGGTCCGACGAAATTGCACCCGTTTTCTTTGAAAACCCAACCGCACATCACCGAGAGGGGAGGACAATCGGTCCCGCCCGACCGCCCGATTTCCGAGGTTATACGGCCCGTCGACGCGGCCCCAGCCGAGGGCACCTACCGAGCATGCCGACGACGCGCTCGGCGGCCGCCAGGAACTCCGCGCTCGACAGCTCCCCGGCCACCGGCTCCGGGAACATCGGCAGCCGCAGGGCAGCCTCCCCGGCCTCGCCGCTGTCCCGCTCGGTGTGGCGGCTGGATCTCAGGCTGCTGCGCCGCGACGACGACGCGCTCTCCTCGAGCGGGGACATGGTGGTTCGCGACTGCTGCTGCCGCTGCGGGGATTCTTCGACGGCGGTTCGGCGGCGTTTTTGTTTCTGCGACGCGGCGGTCGAAGGGGGGGGGGGGGTTGAAAATAAACGGTCGTCGTCAGAGAGAGAGAGAGAGAGCGCGCGATTACTGTTACCGCAGCCGCGTAATCTAATCTCGCGCGCGGCTCTCCGCTCTCCGGCTTGCCGTGCCGGACTGAGCTGTCTTTTTCCGGCTCGTGCGGATGCGGGTGCTGCGGGTACGATTGCACATGGATATCGTACATCCGAGCGGCCGCGCGACGCCGATTTGTCCGCGCGCGGGAGTGTGTATACGAGTACGCTGACGCCGCGCGCAATGCGCCAGAGAGTTCGAAGTAATCGAAGTTATGCGAGTGCAGGGTACGTGTGTATATAATGTTCGTCCGAGATCCGATGGCGCGCGCTTTCGTCGCAGACTTTTCGCGCAGCGGGATCGAGATATTAGCGTGTTCAATGCATAGCAGATGTATCGGCGACGGATGAGAGCTGCGTCCGCGCGGTAATGCAGGAATCGACGGTGCCTCGATCGTATTTTGCAGATTGTTATATCGCTCGTATTTTGCGCGTGGTTGATTTTTTTTTTTTTTCACACCGAGTCATTATATAACCTTGATGGTAGAATTCAAGAAACGCCGTACTTTTTAACGAGCTTTTTAAAGTTTGGGAAAGTTGCGTCGCTTTTCATATTTTCGGTTTTTTCTTAAAAAAACGCATCTCCTTGGTTTATTTTTTCAACAAAATGCATTGCTCACGTTAGAATTCAGCGATTCCTTCATTCCAAAAAAAAAAAAAAAAAAAATTGAAACACCGATTTTTTATCTTATCCATGCAGGGCGTTGATTTATTAGTGAACGTTTCATCGATTAGAAATCACGGGCTTCAAACATGTCTAAGCTGTCAGTGTGCTTATTTACATATTTATGGATTTATATAGAAAATTCACGCGTATTTCAATACACCACCCTCCCAAAAGGTTTTACAAAAATTACTGTTTTGTAGAACAGACTTTTTGGAATCGGGCGACGTTTCATTTCGAGCCCATTTATATTTGCGAATCGAATTAATTTCAGTTGGAAAACCCTCTGATGTGACATGAAAGAGTTATTTTTAATTAGCGCGAGAGGTTCTAATAATTATTTATTGTTTATTCACGCAGGAATATTTTTTGCGATTAAAAAAAATATACAGATATTTTTTTAGAAATATGATTCTTTGGGTTGTTAGTAAATCAAGTATTAACGTTTAGAGTTTGTGCCCCCACGATTACAAAAAAATATGATGTATACAAATGACTACATCGTAATATTTTCGTGATTTTATTCTGACGATCGCCGAACTTACCGGATAAAATATGTTTCAGAAAATAGTAATGACGGAAATTGATTAAAAGTTTTGGGAATAATCATGGAAATTTATGAATTCGCTAAAGACAACTTTTTTGTCTTGAAAATACTGTTGTCCATTTCTTTGTACACCCTTAAAATTGATTCATCGTTAAAAAATGTAAAAAATAAATAGCGGACAAGTAAGTTCGGTAGATAATAAATCCAATGTTAGACATCAAATACAAACAATTCAAAAATATATTCGTTGATTAAATATTTATTACAGAAATCCTCAAAAGGTTTTTCATGTTATCTTTGACCAAGCCGCAATTTCTTAAAAATTTATAAATTATGTAAGACTACAAGTCTAAAAATAACTAAATGTTTGGCGATTCTAGTGTAGAAAAGTATTAAATTTTAAAAATATTTGAGCGGATCGACATAAAAGTTTATACTACGAGTGAAAAAGCCTAAAGAGCCTATTCAAGATCATGCAAAGATGATTTTTTTCAAAGCATTAATAAAATATCTTTCGAATCAAACATTCGTTGTAAGCTGACAGCTTTGTGTAAAATATTTCTAGACCGCAGTAAAAATTATAATGAATTAATATTTAATTTGCACATAAATTAAAAGGAAAAAAATATAGTCCTTCGTTTGCTATGAGTTTTTAGTTTGGATAATTGTAAAATTGCGAAATTATTAGCCGTGATATATTGGTATTTATTTTCGCAACTATTTTATTCATTTTAAATAAAATTTACTTCACCTATACTCTACCGATCGTATTTACTTTGAAATCGCAAAGGAAAACGAGAGTATGTGTTTGACATATTAATGAAATTATTAATAATATTTGTATGCACATTCATCAAAATAAGTGTAGGCTCGCAATAATAAATAAATTTATCATTGTATACCATTACAACAGTTTTTTCCAGTACACCGCATTTTCCATACACTCATACTTGTATGCTTGACAAATATATACGATTATGCATATTCTACAACCAACAACATGCACTATAGCTCCTTTATTTACTATTCTCTGCCCATATTACAAAGCTCGCTGGGTTGCATTACGCTACAAACGACGTGTTTGTTTTGATGTTGTTCTATGAAAAGGGCACTGCTTAAAATATCTTCAACTTTTCTCACACGGACATATTTGACCTTTCGGCGATGCGGGGGGTGTTGGAGGATGCGAGCACGTCTGGTTCCCTCCAGTCGCGCGGTGCACTATTGAGAAAGCGGATCGACTGGCGCGAGTATCCCGTATTTATATCTCGCTAGCGTTAATTGTTGCTGATTAATATCGTATCAACGATTGTTTGCCAATTTGAATATTATAATCGTATGAACGTTTTAGTTTCGGCTTCATTCATATAAATGGTTCGAAACAAGTGATTTATTAAACATGAAAAAAATAGTATGTTCAAGAAACGCGACGGTTTATTTAAAAATTATTAATTTGTAAACAAAAAAATCGGAATCGTGAGTAAAAAAATCGTTCCGAGCGACTCTTTGAAACATGGTGAAGAAAGCAGGCCCGATCGTCAAAACAGCGCCAGTCGCGACCCACGGAGCTGGAGGCATACCGTGCTTTTGTTGTCGCTGCTTTACTTGTATTCACATTGAATTTCTCAAGACTCTACCAGGGATGGTCAAAGCGGCGGAAGTGGTAAAATGAGCATTTATGCACATAAAGTTTTCTCACACCATCGGCAAATAAAAGTACTTGGGAAATCTCGTTAAGTAAAAAAAATGTTCTTGCAGGTCTTGAATTTCATTATCCAAGGTTTACTACTGAAATATGGTTTGCTGTACCATGCGCAAATCGGAACCGCGTTCGAAGGCGCATTGACCACTTCGTCCGCGTGTTTTTTGAACTCGGCTTTGTTGCTGTTGTGTTACATGTGCTCCGAAAAATCCTACAAACTGATCCAGTCTTCGCAGTTCGTAAGTGTTTTTAATTTGAGGCACAGTTAATATCGGTATGTTGGTGTACGGACTAAAGTATCAACTCAAAATAGTTTTAAAAAAAGTCTTAAATATTCCGTGAGTTAATGCTTGAAAAAAAAACTTTTTTTGAGATGATAATTATGTTTGTAAAATAAATTTTGCAGATAATACGTTCTGCCATGTAGGTATGGATAAAAAAAAAAGAAATACAAATCTAGAATCACATGTACATCAATTTTCATTATATAGACGGCACGTTTTTTCTTCTGTTACACCTATTTACCTTTGTAGGAAATAATATTCAATTTTATCGCCTGCTGCTTCTGCCTGAGTTCGGCGTCGTGCCTGGGTTTTGCAACAACAATGTTCCTCTGGCCCCTTTACATCATCACACCTGGATTTTATGTTTATCCTGCAATGACAACGGCTTACGTGAGTGCTTGGAGTAAATTTATTGCCTCTTATAATATTTATGAAAATACGTACGAAAAAGTATTATTTTTTCTAAAGTCGTCAATATATATATGAACAACTTATCCATTTGCGTATCAGGGTAACAAGAGAATAATAAGATGGCAAAATCATCTCGTCTTCAAACCAATATTCAAGTCAACAAATTTTTTTATAAAATCTTTGCCAAGAAATTCGAAATTATTATTAAATCATAACGCGATTAGTTCTTCTCGAGCACATAACTTAGATTCCTCTCCTAGCAAAAAACATAATACAGCTGATAACAAAAATAATAATAATAACAATAAAACGAGTTAAGAATAGTGTCGCATTACTTTTAATCATGTTTTTTAAAAGTTAGAAAGTCTAAAGTCCAGCGCTCAAAAGAATAAAAATACATAGTGGTATTTATGAGGCGATTGTTGCAAACAGAAATTTTTTTGTGTTTATGAGCAGGAAATAAATGAATTAATATTTAAAAAATCATTGACCATGTTTAAAGAGTTGACAAAGAAAAGTTCATGGTGATAAGTTTTATCGTTGGGCTTTCATCAGTGTTTCTAATTTTATCAGAATTAATTAAGAACGGCATGAGAAAATGCTCTTTTAGTGAGAAAATTTTATTTTCATCGTTTTTAACATAGAACCATAGCCTGTACATGAAGATAAAGGTAAAAAAAATCTACTTGATCGATTCTGCTCATAGGAAGAACGTCAATATAGTATTATAAAAAAATAACCCGAATTGGGATTGATTAATCGCTTGAAAAACCTCAGTGAGATATTACTTATACAATTATTGCCTTATTTAGGGCACTCCGTAAAATAATGGCGTCTAATAATAAGAAGAAAGTTTATAAACATGTTAGTTTTCGCAGGAAAAATTTATGAACATAAATTTTGATTAAATGAAGAAATATAAACTGTTCAACAGTTATGACTTTTAAATAACCACTATAATTGTACAATCACTTATTGAAAATTTTTTTGAAAAAGTATATGCAAAAAGATGTTTCAATATAAATTAGTATGATATTTAAAGAGACTTGTTACTCTTGTTAGATGAACGCATTAATAAACACCTATAAACTTTTGAACTTTTCCATAAATATATTTTCCATTGAGATAAGTCGTCTAATACAAAGATTAATATTTTTAGTACCTCAGTGGAGTTGTGGGAATTCTATATGGAGTAGATACGTATTTCGCCTACATAGAATATAGAGGATAAGTTCTGCATTAATCGTACCTTTATGAAGAAGATCGAATGTTTAACAATGGATCTCACAGTATAGTGATATTTTTGAAGTTATGTTAGGGGCGGTAAGTCGATATATTATTTATATTATAAAGTGATAGAATCATAGGAACATGAAGTTATTATAAATCTTTATTGTATAAACTTGTAATGTCCAAGCATTAGAAAATTAATACAAGTGAGGAACTGTCATGATTCATAAGAGTGCTGTAAAATTTACAATAATTATGATAGCATTTTCAAAAGCATATGAAAACAATTACTCACAGAATTTAAAAAATTATCGGCATAAGTAAATTGGCAATGATTTTCAAATTCTATGACGTTTGAAGAGGAAATTGTAAGCAATAAGTAATCAAATCTTAAAATAACAGATTTTTTTAATGTACACAGTAAGTGCATTATCTGTATGTAGTAGTGTAGTACATATTTATATTTGAGGTGTGATGGCCAGTGTTGGATGTATGTATTGTATGAGTATTGATTGTCACCTGAGCCAAAGCAGAGATATGATGGATAAGTGATTGAAGAAGGTTTGTATACTCTGAATAATACTTACTTTGATAAAAACCCAAATAATTATCGAGAAATATTGCTGAAATTTCATGTTGACAAAATAATATGCTGACTAGCGATTCTTCGTTTTTTCGTACAAAACAGTTGGATATGGCGTGCTTAAAAATACTAATGCCATCAAATTACTTAAGGTACTTTTTTCAATTTTCTTTAGAAACTGTACATAAAATCAACTGAATAACAAAACTGGTCTTGAGAAATTCGAATTGAAGTAGAGTGAGTCATTTACCAAATTTTTTTTAATTGATAAATATTTAAAGCTCATATAAAAAAAAAACAAAAAAAATCATAAAATAAAACTTTGTCATTAGTATTATTACTTTATTATTCATGTGTTATCTTGAAGATCTTGGGATGAATGACCGATTAATTCTTACAATTTTTACTGTTTTATAAAACTTTTTTACTCATTATAAAAGTACAAGTACTACCTAAATTTAGCAAAGTTCGCAAAAAGCATTTTATGTATTATTATACGAACGCATACCTATATATATATATATATATATGTATATATATGCATAGATGCAATCTAATACGGACTTTTGCTTTCTATACATTTTTGTGTTGCGTATTGTACTATTGTAATCCACATTGTAGGTACACAAAATTTATTTAATATTTCACTGAAAGCACTACTATTCTCTACGGTTCCAGGGAACAAAAGTTTGAAAAGTTTTCTCAGCAGTTTAATAAATATACATTCTGCGAATTTTCTAATATGTCAAAGATCTCGTGCATGTGTAACCGTCAATTCTAAAACCTCGATAATCATAATTACTAAAATGATTAATAAAATTCTGTGAATTTAGAAATTAAACAGTATTTATATGAGAGAAGGTTTTGAAATTTTTTGTAAAAACGTGTAAATTTACTGAATATTATACAGCAAATATCTAAATTAAGTTGCATTTTAAGTTGTACCAAGTGGTATTTCGAACCAAGTTATTATAACTATTTTTAATCCTGTACTTTGTAATAAAATTAATTAATTTTTTACCTGAACTTCGTTCTTGTATTTTTTTATAGGTGCTTCGCTTATCCTGATCCCCTAACCACAAATTCCATCCTTGACAGCCGCTCATGATCATGCTCCATTTTTGTACTTGTGAGTTCATTTGATGTATTGCATTTTTCACTCTTATTATAATTGAATCAAGTATGTGATTTTGGCGGAAATAATGACATTGTTAGATTTGGGTAATGCAAGGGTAATTAATTATTAAGATCGAAGCTCACATGGATTTTTGAATATAAATGAACCAGGACGTATAAAATGGAAAAAATCACTCATTTATTACTCTTTGTTATTGAAACAAAAATTTTAGCTTTGAATAATATAATGTACTCGGATTACATTTCAAACTCCTTGGACAAGAAGCTCACTTAATATATTGTCTTTATGTATAATATACGTGAACTTACGTACTATTATACTTCGTACATCCGTTACGAGAATAAAGTATCATTATATGAAAATTATATTGATAATGGTACTACGATAATAATACTGTACATGCGGGATGTTGATACAGAAGATAGGAGAATCATCATTCCCAATGCAGGGAAAAAAACCTGTAATCTGAATTGCAGAACACGAATTGCAAAATTTGTACACAATCACCGCATTTCTTTCCAATTACGAATTCACATCTTCATTGGGGTTATTCGGAATTTTAATCTCTACAAACTACTCTTACATCATTTTTATTATTCAATTTATTTTTGTCCTGTGTATATTAGTTACCGTTTTAATGACATCGCAATAGGCGTCTCTCACTTATGTAATAATACTTAACTGTTTAGATTTTTTTGTGCAATTAATACGTGTGTATGTGTACGTGTACTTGAATTCAAATATATTATAATACGATCGGCGGGTAGCTGGATTTGTGATTTGTTCAACAGGTGAGTCGGTGAACGTTATGCTTATAAGTATGCAGGGAAGCCTTTTTTGTTCGCGACTCAGTTAAAATGTGATTGAATCAAGATAAAGTGTACAACTGTACTTTAAATAATTCTCATTCTATCACGTGTGTGTAAGAACAAACAAGAGGAACACAATAAAGGTCTTAGGACTAGATTCACACGTTGATAATAATATAATTTTTCAACGGCGATAGCGCTCAGCAATTCATATATCATAAAATACCTAAATAAAGCTATCATTTTTCGATATTACAAGAAATATATAGCTTTTTCACTCACCGCATACACTCTTCATGCATTCATTCAAACATACATATTTCTGTCAATGCACACAGTTTGTAAAATCTTATGAACAACTACGATGAAAATAAAAATGCTGGAAAATGCAAAAACTAGTTTGATTCTGCTCTCTGGTATTCATTTGGTTAGGAACTTATGCCACGTAAATCTGACCCAATAATACAGAATGTACACGCAATGTATATTTGCGAATGATTCATCACAATAAAAGCTTTTCAAAATGTACATACTTACACTTTCATACGCCATTGAAGTAACATCGAATAAGTGACAAGCGCGTAAAGAGCGGAGAAAAATCGATTCTCGATCGGTGGTATTCTAACGCTTTGAATAACAATCTAACCTATACTCTCTTTTGCTGCGGGAATCGTTTCGCTACGTTTTATTTATTCATTTGTATTGTGTTCATTTACATGTATAGAAAAGTATCTAAAGGCAACGTTTTCTCTCGGGAACATGAAGGCCACGAAACTCCGCCGTTACAAGGAAGTTTTTCCATTTATCCATCAAAACTATCAATAGCCACTCAATCAATAACCACTATTTTTTAACGCTTGTTGCAAAGAGTAAAGCGTAGGGTAATCGATTTTTCAAGAACATCGAAAGCTCGCCCGAATCATGTTTTCCATGGTGTAGTATCGAATATTTATATGCGTTTGTAACGAAAAATGTGGTAGCAGAACGTGGATGATGAAATGGGAATGGTACGGAGGAACGTACATTAAAATATCAGCGTTGACTTTGAAATATGGAAAGATGGATATCCATCGCACATTGTATATAGTGTACATGGCTTTGCAAGTGATATCAACATTAGGTTGCAATAAAGTACGTCAAGTTGGTAAGTGTTCATTTAAATACTGTTTGTTTATAGTTTAAGAAAAACTCTATCAGTATCATCATCATCATGATTAGTATCATTATTATTATTATTATTATTGTTATTATTATTATTATTATTATTATTATTATTATTTGCACGGATTCAAATTTTTTGACCACGAACTTAAATTTAATTCTGCTCCACATTTTCATCTTAATACTTACGTATATAAATTGCTACAGAGATCGCTCTGAAACAATAAGAATACCATAAAAAGTTCGAGTGGATCGATACTTATTATTCATTCATTTAGGTCACATTATTGCGGTAATAGAATTTCTAGAATTCAAAAGATTCGTAAATCAATTTACTTACTGAATCGCATCAGCTAGCCATCCAGGTGACTCTTGCAAGAAATTAAGATCAAAGAATTCTATAGAGCAATATAGATTCAAAAAAGTAGACTGCTTTAACATTTAAAATTATTGAGTGAATCGGTTTTTTGATTTTGATGATTCTGCACAAGATTTTTTGATTAAAAACTTAAAATTTACTGAATAGATTCCATAGTTTGATATTAACTAAAAAACGATAAAAGTCAGTTTTTGTAAGTATAATATTTTTATAGAATAGTATCGTCTGCAGAGGTTTAGAGGTAAAGCGCCATTTTGAATTTTCTCTTGAAAATCGTTAATTAAAATTGAATTTACGATGCATGATTCCTTAAGGTTTTATTGGAATCATTTCACGCATGAACCACCCTAATAACGCAGCACTTCGATGAAATATTTTGAACATGACTGCTTAGAGTAATCAGCTCAATTGATCAGAAAATTCATAAATTCACGAATCTGGTTTCAACCAAGCACCGAATCTCACACGTACAATAGACAACCCGAAATTTTATGCGAAAAATGAGATAGGATGGATATTGGAGACATGATCATGAAGTATTTGTTTCATGTGACTTTATCAGCGACGTTAGCGACGCATCTATCACCAAGATAAAAATCCTATACCACTCTAGCTGTGGAGCACTGTTAAAATGATTTGCAGTGTTTATACAGCTAAAACTACTTGAGTTTACATGCAGTTTCATAGCATGTGCGGTGAAAAAATTTTTAGACCTCTAAATGTCTACTACGTATATAAAAGGAAAATACCCTGCGTGTAGATTAGGCATATGGTATGGATCGATTTAAATGTGCTATTATTCATTTTTTTTTACATTGAACCTTTACACACCAGATATTAGTTGAAGTTTCTTTCTTTTATACAGTTGGCTATTCAGACATTACACCCTTATCGTGCGTTGCTCTGGAGAGGCCAACATTGTTCTTTTCATGGGCATGTATTATTCGAACGAGTTAGGCAGTTAATTCTTTTTTTTTTAATTCACTCGTTTACGATATTGACTCAAATTTTTTTTAATTGAAGATAATTTGTCAATAATAAGCTTGAGGATTTGAATATCGATTGAACTGTACACGTGTTCATATATTTCACATAGTTTCCATCAAGCGTTATTTCACATTCTACATGATAGTCAACGCCCGTCAAAACTGCATGCATGCTCAAGTTATTTTAACTGTGTAACGGACATCACGTGTAACATGAACGCTAATTCAGCAGTGCTCTAAGGCTAAAACAGTATATTTTCTATTTTAGTGTGGTCCCTAGAATGCCGTGGGCATGGGATGTTTGAGAATACTGCCGACCGAGTCCTCGGCGACGATAGTCAGGGTGGTGAGACAGTGAGGCGGTGGTGCCGGTACCATTGCCTCCAAGGTAAGGTGGCTTCCTGGAAACTGGCGGGACGCCACGACTAGACCTCCCGCCGACTCGCGTAGTTCGATGATCCTTACGCCGAAGCGCGACCGCACTACGTTCCTGTGGAAAAAAGGGTTGCTTATTAGTTCATTTATTTGGAGCTTTTTTTTCTAGTACGTTCGGTATATTTTGTTGGTTTAGTTGAAAATATTTCATTATTGATTGATTGAAAGTTATTTTTTTCAGCAAGCTAGAATAATAACTTTGTAATTCGATTTAATTGAAAATGTAATTTTAAACTCAAACTTTATGTTGGCTCTTATATTCAAAGTAAATGCATCCGCGTGCAAAATACTTTAAACACAGATAAATTGCACCAGGGTTTCCATTTTGGCCTGGAAGCAGGACTTATAACCTGAATTTTTATTAAACATTTCCGACGAAGGTATAAGCTAAATAACATTCGTTCGATTAAATAAATTCGACTACTCAACTTATCTGACTACGCTACGCAAACGACGCAATTTGACCCAGATTATCCGTAATAAAATTCAAAAAACTTAGTTTACAGGTAACTATAGGGTCAGATTTGCTGGGAGTTCTCCGAGCATTTTGGTCAAGAACGCATGCTCAAGATAAAACTATGGAACACGTGGAGGGTTCCAAAACTTTTAGACTAACTGTCAGTCTTTTAACTCTTACGTCCGTCGCGCGTTGCAAGCGATCCCGATCAAAAAAATTTCATGTGATGCATCACGTGATAAATCACATGATAAATCACGTGACTGTTCACTATAACATTTAGCCGAGACAAACGAACCTCATGACAAAAGTTACACCCACACAGACTGTACCAACCTCTTGGCGTCGTACTTGAGGTCGTTGTAGCCGAGCCGGCGCACGTTGTCCAGATCCGAGTTGAACCAGCGGTGGTGGGCTAGCAGGGCGGCGCACGAGCCGCCCCAGTAGGTGCGGTCGGTCTGTGCCGGCGTCTCGACGCTCGCCGCGATGCTCCTGGCAAAGGAGCGGTTCAGCTCCGGGCTGGCCGGGGCCGAGAGTCTGCCGGGGGTTCTGGCACCGCTGGCCTCGAATCCCACGAGGCCGCCAATGCGGCTCGGATTACTCTCCGAGAGCAGCCGACCGCGCCGGGGACTGGCCGTGGGAGGTTGCTGGACCGTAACCGTGACGCTGAGCGGCCGACTGAGGGCCACCGTCGTGTGCTGGGGCTCGCGGCGCACGGGGTTGCGGTTGCAGTCGATACCCGCCGCACCGACGAAGACGCGGTCCACGTAGTCGAAGCCCCGGCCCATTATGCCGTCCCGCGTGTGGCCTAGGTCGAAGGTGTGGCCGAGCTCGTGGAGGACCGAGCCCAGGGTCGTCGCCAGGCAGCCGCCGTGCGTGCCCCGGTAGTTGCTGTCGTCCATCAGCTGCTCCGTGTCGATGATCGTCGTGTCGAGGAAGCGCGCCTGTACCTGTGGCATTCCGGGTGATTGTGATCGTCTTTCGGAGTAATTTTTATTCAAACTTTTATGGTCGGTTGTATTGGTGAGGGGATCGACAATCAACTTGTGAAACAGAAATTTACTTCACCGACATACTGAATTTTCTTGGATTTTTTTTTTAATTAAGGGGCCCTGCCCCCTGCGCGCTTCGTGCGCCAACCCCCGAACTTTAATGTATATATATGTAAATGTTTATTTTTGATGATTTTTAGAAAATACTCGTATCAATCAATCAGCTCTTTTAGAACAGGTACTTTTTTTTGTCATTTCTCAACTCTTGATCTTAAATGTACACGCTCTAAAAAAACTACGTGACCTGCAGTTTAACCAATCACACACTGGTTTTTGTCGAACCGATATCTTTTGAATTTCCGATAAAATGGCTACAGTAATTTTTCTAGACAGTAAATTAAGTCATCTTGCAAAAAAAAAGACATTTTATCGGATATAGTTTCTGTTCTACTGATCGAGTATTATTATCCGTTCAGGAAAAATTTTGCTTACGGTTAGAGATGTATAATATTGACGTGTTTTATATACATAACATGGACAAATTGGATTAGTCGTTGGGCCGCAGATCATGGTCTTTATTGATTCAACAAACAGAGTGTTGTAACACTTAGCAAACTAGCTCCATGCCTGTATATGTATCTGCAGCAGGCAGTCTTCGCTTGGGTTGGATAAAGATTTCTTATAATTATACTTTTGAATCAATTTTTTTTACAGATAGTTAATTATTTTTTCCTATACCTGATTTTTTGTTTGTTTTACGATTCTAGTACAATACATATACTATGAAGTTTTTAACAAGTTTTTAAATTAAGTTTGCATCGTTATACGTTTATTGTTGCTCATTAGTAAATAACAATGAATACTTTAAACGAAATCAATTAATTTAAGTACGAATACAAATAAAGTGGAGCTGAATTCATAGTTAAGAAGAAAAAGTTGTAGTATATAATTTTTTTTAAGTAATTTATTTGTACTCTCCAAATGATTACTTACTGTCAGCCTTCGAGTTCCGAATCCAAGCCAATGCTTGCATGTTACAAAGTTCTCTAGTTAATAGCTCCGAAAGTTTGAACTCTGATGTCGAGCGTCTTGAAATTTAAATCAATATTTAGCATATCCACCCAAGAATATTTTTTGATTTTTAAGTCAGCTAGGAAATGTGTTTGAATACTATTTCACGTTAAGTAACACTTATGGAAAAAGATTTTTAGTTTAAAGTGCTTAAAAATTACTAACAAAATAATTAATAATAAAATAAATGTCAATATAAAATGTATATTACAATGGTTTTAATTGAGTTTAGTGTTCTGTAAACGTGGGTATAGTAAATAAGTAAGTTTTTTTATGAAATTATTGTAAACAGAGTTAAATGAAACTGCGAGAGATTGTTTATTGAGTTACACAATACTCTCGCTAAAAATTTAAGATTAGGTTCACGAAAAAAAACGCGGAAAAAGGTTGGTAAACATTGCGGTTATCATATGAGCTCTTATGGAGGGCAGTATTTGTTTGACGTTCTTTACAAAAACTAATTTATTTTTACTGAACAAAACGAAATAAAAAACTAACGCAAGAAAGCTTCTACAATATTAAACCGACTGACACCTCGAAATTTATAGGTACACGAACTTAATCCAAAGATATCGATAGAAACGCGCTATTGATTTTCGAGGGTCGATTAACTGTTTCTCTGTCATTGCGGACAACGTGAGTGGGAGGTGTGCAGGAGTTCAGTCCTGGTGCCTATAGACGTATAGTCACCCGGACAGAACTTGGGCAATACACCGGGCCGTTCCGGGTTGGGTTTTTCCCAAGAGGTTTTTCCCTACCCCACAGGACTCATCCTGGGCGAATGCGGAACGGTTGTTAGTCACCCCCTACCCCCTCCCATCCCTCATCCCTTCCTTTTCCCAACTGCTCAGTTCCCAGAGTAGTGCTCTTACATATAGGAGCCGGACATATAGCATGATAATATAAAAGAAAAAACAAGTATGTATGTAGATACAGGCATAACCCAGCAGACAAAGGATTGACAATCAGCCAATTTCGAGTACGAAGAGATCAGCCAGTCCTTTGAAACCACAAAGACAGATCGGTTTGCCTCCAGAATAAATGCAAAGTGCAAGACGATCCATAAGATTATAACAAAAATTGAGAGGGGAACAGTCTCGGGGAATTTTGGTTATCTCTTTACGGCCCTGTCAACCCTGGTTTCCGGAAATCAAACGATTCTTGGTAAGCAAACTAATCACTTGGGGGGACCATCAGATAATTTATTATTTTCCCCTTGCAGAAAGATATTCCATCCGCTGTCCTTAAGCCTTATCCTGCCAGCAATAGTAATTGTCTGAGGCAGCTTATATCTTATATGAACGCCAAAACCTAGGTGCCGATACCGTCGATCTTCTGATACACCCAAGCAATACTGGACTTTTTGACAATCTGATTCAAGATGAGCTTAGCTTACGGTACGTTAACCTTACTCGATTACGTATGGATTATGTATAGATTATGCATGGATTATGTATATTCCATACATAGTCCATGTACATAGCCGACGTAATAATATATAATTAATGATTGAATAGCAACATAACCTAGATTCCAAGCTTCTTAACCCAGTAACCCGAGGGGCAGCGAGTAAATAATATATTTAAATAAATTAATGATTGAATAACAACACAACCTAAATCCCAAGCTTCTTAACCTACCTTGCTAGTAACTCAGGGGACAGCGAGTAAACAATATGATATTTAATTAAATGATTATAAAAATAACATAAACTAAATCCCAAGCTCCATAACCCAGAAACCCGGGGGACAGCGAGTTGATAATATTTTACTCAAACAAAATAATAAAATAGCAACGATATCTATTGGCCTCGAGCGCAATTTTGAAACAGCGCCGCCTACACGAGCAACTGGGGAACGATTGGTTTTGACTAGAAGAGGACAGTACTATGAATTAGTCTTCTTGCACTTGCAGAGAAGCGACTTTGAGGCTTGGCCGTCAATAATTATATAATAATTCCACGTGGACTTTTACAACGGGGTATGCATAACGCAACCATAACTTTTTTTAGATGGGCCCCCTGCGCCCTCTCATCGGTTCAAAGTCGTTGGTCGTCATCCCCATAAGCACCAGATGCATTATCGTTCGTTAAACAAAGGATTCACTCACCTGCGCCATGCACGTCGGCCACGTGTGCAGGCAAGCCGAGCCGAAGAGCGCGAGCCCGCCCCCACCCAGCGCCGCGTGGCCCTGCGTCCTGGCAAGGGTATCCTCGTGGGTCCTCGGACTCGGGGCGCCCCTGTACCTCGTGCAGGACAGGAAGGCCAGGTACTTGCGGTCCTTGGACGCGAGCGGCCCGGTCATCAGTTCCCTGCCGACGAGCTCCCAGAGCTCGCGCTGCGACATCGCCCGGGCGCGGTCCACGTGCAGGACGCTGTGCATCACCAGGCACTCGGGCCCGTCCAGGTCGCGCTCCAGCTGGAAGGTCTTGCGCCCGTGGCCGGCCTCGTGCAGCTTCTCGGCCGTGAGGCTCTGCAGCAGACGCGCGCCCAGGCCGATGCGGGTCGCCGCGCTCTCCGGCGAGCGGTCCTCGCTTCGGGGGCCCTGCGGGGGGTTTTTTTTCTTTCTTTAATTGTTCGCTTCGAGGTACGTGCATCGAGGTCTCGGTAATTTAATTGAATCTCGATTATTCGTTTGATTCGTTTGTACTTCGATCGGCAGTTAAATTTGATGGTCGATCGGGAAAAGTTCCAAAGAGTACTTTGTCATATTTATGACGAGTACAAAAATTGAAGTACGAATCGATTAAGAATTGAATTTTATTTTCGACCGTTCGAATGGAATATTAAATGTTTTGTTAAAAAAAAAAGTGGCATTTATGTCGTATTTTACGAAACAATTAAATGGAATTGTTTATTGAAGTAATAATGGGTTCAGAAATGAATAATTTTGTAACCCTGGTTTCAGAAAACAAGGCACAATCGTGTACGAATGGGCGTTGGGATGTCATTTGTTTTTTTGAGTGTTAACTTTTGGTCGGGCCAATCCAAAGGTCGCTTTCTTTGGATTTGAGAGTATTATTAAATGAATTTAGGATGAAAAAAATGCTTCGCAGATGTATTGAAAGTATTCGATAAAATCACATTTTTCCACAACATAGGATTACAAAGAAAAATAAAAAAAATTAATATCCACAAGAACGGCGAACAAGATACTTATGCTGGATTTTTTTCGCGATGCTATTATAAAAAGTGAGGGTTCTTCTCTTGTATCTTACGCGATGCTGGTCGAAGTGAATTTAGAGCGGGTAATATCATACCCTAATATTACAAATAAAAAGAACCATCCATCAAAATGTTGATCAATAGAAAATATCACAAAAGCACGAAATAGACCTAATACATATTCAGTATATTTAGAAATTGGAAAAGTTTAATTTTTGCACTATTTTAAATTTAAATAAAATAATTGCACAATGACTCCGAATTAACTTAAGTTTTAAAAATTGAAATCCCTCCCTTTGTAAGGAACAAGTATGAAAACTTTTTTGCCCTCGGAACTGCTTTTACCGCTCTTACGTAAGTTGAGAATTTTATTGCCTTTAGTGCATCCTTAATGTAGTAAATATTTTTTATCGCTTGTATCAAGCGAAACCCTGCAAATCAGACCGGCTATTTCTCCCTTGCAAATGTGCTAAAAACTTTCAATTCAATTCCAAGTACACCGTAAAATATAAGTTTTGCTCAAAGTTGGTTTCACAGACTAAGACTTAGTGCTCCGTAATCGCACTACCAGAACTAAATGAAATCATTATGGTAATATTTAAATAATTAACCGAATCTAGACGAATCCTCACAATTTAGTGAACACCAATCGTTTTTATTCGAATACGAAAAAAAAAGTGTTTTCACTCGGGCAGTCTGGCCGGTCACGCGTGCACACGTACACACTGACGATTAATATATAATATTCAACTGCAGTGCACACTACCGCAATACACGATATTCTCACCCGCAGAGAAGAATCAGAAGGAAGGAAGAGACGACCAATAAAAAGCTCAGCAGACAGGTGAGCCGACCCAATTACTATTTTACCCCCTTTTATTGCCAAAAATGTACATCTGTTGAGAGACCGAACCACTATCATCCACCCGAAAAAATCAAGCATTTACCCCAATAAGTAGCACCCAACGTTTTAAGTTCATTCAAGAAACTTTGAAGGTAAATTTAACTGAGAACGTCTCTGAAAAAGTCAAAGAAACACATTTCGAACGTTTTTAAAACGTTTTAGGTGTCCGCTGCTTGACGTTAATAAAAAATACTTCAAGATCCCTCATGCGTTGGTTTGCGCGTAAATAGTGCGTCAATTATACATTATCATCCAAACTGAGGAATGTAATCTTATCTATGAACAAAATAACAAGCAATAATTATCAAAATTCAAACAAATCTCAGTTATCATCGTCCGAATGGTAACAGTAAATCGGCCCTTTATTTATACGGAAATCAAAGCCCAAAGTATCACGAAGCGATTTTCAATGAAAAAAAGCAGCGGGCATCTTGAATATTTTTAAAACATTTATCCAACGTTCGTTCGACTTGGAAAAGAAAAAAAAAACATTTCTAAGTATGAATTTCAACGATTTCCTGTTGAAAATACGCCTATGGATTTCTTACGGATTTTGAAAATCCCTGTGCATGATCTTTCCAGTAAAAGGGTTCTGCGGGAAACGTTTCCAAAGCGCTGCGCTCCATCAGCGTATGAGATGTGTCGCGCACCAACGGAGAACCAAGGAAAAAGAAAGAAAAAACCACCGCAGCTCGGCTCACCTGGAAGTACCCGTCGTGTCCCGCGCAGATGACGTAAACCGGCGTGACCCTCAGCCTGGTGGGCCTGGGCTCGTAGACGAGGCCGAGCTTGATCTTGAAGCCACCGGCCTCGAGCTCGAACCTATTCGGCCCGCGCTGCAGCTCGACCAGCAGCCTGAAGTCACCACCGACGACCGGCCACTCGGCCGTCTGGCTCTTGCGGCTGCCCCGGACGCGGATGTAGCTGCAGCCCAGGGGCGCCCGGCCGCGGATCACGGCGAGACTGTAGCTCAGCGTCTCGCCCTCGTTCAGGTTCTGCACGTGGATGCCGTCCTGGTGCTGGTTGTGGTGGTTGCTGGCGGCGGCGGTGGTGGTGGTGGTGTTGTTGTTGTTGTTGTTGTTGTGGACAGAGGAGGGGCTACCGCCGCGGCCGGTCGTTACGAACGAGTTGCTGCGCTGGTGCAGGAGATGATGCTGGTACTGCTGCGGGTGCAGGCTGTCCAGCGACGTGTCCGCCAGCACCTGCGACCGGATGAGCGGGGACGTTTTTTTTAACTTCCAGGGTCGAGGTTTTTTCCGGTTCCCGCGGAGGTGAGATTTTTTACGAATAACGCTCTTATTCCGATTCGTTCGGACACCCGAGACAGTTTTGTTTGTTTTGTTTCCTTCGTTAAAATGTATATCATGTTTGTACGTATACTTGTCAAGGCTGCATATTGTCGATTTCTGAATGTGCCGGGAACTTGGGAAAAGCTCAACGATCAAAATATCGGTGTGAAAATGTAGTTGGAACAATAGTCCTGCTTTCGTAAAGTACGATGGATTTTGTGCTATTTTTGTATGTGACGCTCAATTTGGGAGTTATCATTGCGGAAACTTGCAAAGCGAATGATCCGGTTGAAACAAAAAAAAAAAAACCCCAGCAAAAACCGCGAAAAAACGATCACCACGAAACCATTCGCCTTCACTTGCGCCGAGCACAGCCTGCAGGTGCTACCACCTGCCGGCTCCCCGCTCTACTCCCCGAATCGGCTCCGTCCTCCCCATCGGCACTATCGGCATCGCTCGTACACTGTACACTCGTGATCCCGCACCTTGCACTACCTCTGCCTCCCGATCATCAATGATTCAACTCTATCGAGCTCGCCCCCTCCTCGACCCCCCCACCGGCACAAATCGCCCCCCCCCCCCCCGCAAGCACACGCGGCTTATCCTTCGGGCGGAAAATCAATAGCGGCGCGTGCTGGTGCGGTGTCAAACAAACGAGCTTCGAGCTCGCGTCTCGAGAGAAGAACAGTGGGTGGGGGGATTCGATCAGCTGTCCGCGTGCATATTGCATTACGGAAGCGTGCGTACCGATACATGTTACACAGTACAGTAGGTATAGATGTGTATGCATGTCGCACGGGAGACGCGGATAACTATTGGCGATGGGCGACCTTCCGCGTCGCGCGAGCGCCATCAATGAGCAAGCGTCGCCAGCATCCTTGAGCTCGATTAGTTTGCCGGAGCTACGGCTCGAGCGATGGAACGGATGATCGGCTTGTCGATGATACGCTCGTGCGTGATTAGCGCGGGTGCGACTCGATATCCGGGGGGTGGGGTGGGGGGTGATTTCTTTTTTGCTGCATAACTTTCGGCCGATCGACAAAAATAGTGGAACATTTTCAAGTATGTGGACTCACCATCGCGACTGTGGTGGTGGTGGTGGTGGTGGTGGTGGTGGTGGTGGTGGTGCGCCTGGTACCGCTGGCTGGACGAGAGATGTATTTGTTACTAGTATCGATCTTTCACAAAGAACCAAAGACATAAAACGGGGGACACTTTTGTTCGATTCTCAATTCGAAAGACCAAGCGGGGGAGGAA
>JAPYYV010003495.1:0-25736 GCA_030522625.1 Copidosoma aretas
ACACCCCCACGGCCCCCCACACCCCCCATTTTAGCTATCATATACCTTATTAACCTAATAATATGAATTTTCGACTAGAGAATTACGCCCCTAGATCTCAGATGATGGCCGAAGATATCCAGCAGGAATCAATATCGCAATAACACAATTCTCTCACATTGTCGAACACTACTGAGAAACCCGAATGCAGCTGAAGCTGCTTCTCCCGTTGCTTATTACCATATAATACTACAACATTCCTTTAAAATTATTTAAAACTATCAGACAAATAAAAATAGTTTTAAAAAATTATATAGTTTAAAAATGTTTTTGAAATTCCTATTTAAAATAATTTCGAATTAGTTAAAAAAAAAATTATTAAGTACATATCTATACAATTAGTGTTATTAAGTGCAAAATAATACAAAAGTAACAAAATATGAAAAAATTTTCTTCCAAAATTTATTAAAAATAAATCCAATCAACTAAATGCAAGTCATTCAGCATTACCCAGAACGCACCTCGTAGAGGTAGACTTGCTAGGCATTCCATGTGTATGTATTTTTCAGTGTGTATATGTAAGTATACTTCGTTCAACGAAAAAAAATTTGATAAAAGTGTAATTTTATCATTTTGTCAAAAAAAAATTATTAATATTTGGATTCTATTATATGACATCATGATAAATATCACTCCAAACAATATTTTCTATTTCTTTAGAAATATCTAATTTATTTTGTATATAAATATTCTTAGGATTCTTGCATCTAGATAGTGCAACATACAATTGACCGTGAGAAAATAATGGCTTTTTTAAGTACAAGCCTAATTTATCAAAACATTTACCTTGCGACTTATTTATAGTCATAGAAAATGCTAAAACAAGAGAAATTGTTTTCCATATAAAATAAAAGGTAATGAGGAGAAAGTGGCAGTTGATAAAGTTATTCTTGGAATAAATACCATCTTCCCAATTTGTTCACCAGTTATAATTTCAGCCTCAATGTTATACTTAAATAATTTCTTTATCTTAAGTCTTGTTCTGTTACATAATCCCTCTGAAATACATAAATTTCGTATCAGCATGACAATGGCATTAATTTTTAAATTGAGTTCATGAGGCTGAAGACCTTCCAAATAGAATTTAGATATTTCATTGGATAATTAGTGTATATGTTATCATCAGCACTATCAACTCCCTTGTAAGTTGGCTATGTGGGCACAACAGCAAAAACACAGTAACTCGGGCGACAGCGAATTTAATAATATAATAATCATATAAATTATATATTAAATAGCAACATAACCTAAATCTTAAGCTTTTTGATCCAGTAACCTACATCACACTGACACAGTGCACCACAGCACAGCACAGCACGGAACTATTAGAGAAAGGCCCCTGTGTTCACTTTTGAAGAGTGTATTTCCATGCCTGATTAGGAGTTCAGGATAGAATCATTCTCATGGCATAAGGCACCGGAGAATAACATAGAACGGAAAAAGCAAACCAAACTTCACAGCGAAACTAAGTCACCGTGTTAAGTCTATCCTGCAGCTTAATAGGTCTCTCCTGCAGCGCAATATGGGGGCATAAGGCAGCGCAGCACACCTAAGCACAGTACAACACGAAACCATTTTACAATGGCCCGAGCACGCCCAATTCTGCAAAATGGGACGGAGCGTATATACATGGATAAATCTTAAAAACGACTTTGGATGTTTTCATGACAAATTGCTACGGTAGACATATTTTGTGTAGCAGACCTGTTTTTGGAAAAATACACAAGTACAACTCTATGTAAAAACGCGTAGAGGTAGCGCTTATATCACAGTTTATACAGTTACAACACTTTCATCGAAAAATTGTCCAGAATCATCAACCGCTCGGCGCTCCAGAAAACATGATGTGAAGTGATCATCAAGTGTATAAAATGTGATTGATGCTAATATCAGTAAGGTATAGGGTGTATTCCGTAATCGCCGCCAGTATAAGTGATGTGCCAGCTTTGCATGATAGGAGGTATAAGCAGAACTCTGCCGTATTGACAGGTAGATGAAGCAGACCACAGAGGTAGTTGACTAGCAGATGTGTTCCGCAATCTTACCAGTAAAAAAGCAGACGACATTTTGGGGAGCTCTTTTCTCGCGCTCTTCGAAACTTCGCACTATAAGGTATATATACGTAGTCTTGCAAGCTCCTGCAAAATATCTGCAGTCAATGCTTTTAACATAGGTGACGACAATGTGTACTGCGTTTCTACACCGTGTAACTATAACCTATGCTGACCCGGTATGGCAATAAAGAGCATACGTGAATAAGGAAAATGGTCTTATTAGAGTACGTTTTAGTTAAGTGAATTTTTTTTAAACTAAAATTGAAGTATGTAAGTATGTACAGCCTTGTTAAGAATGCTCGGCTGTACTTGTCTGACATGTTCGTCAGTGCTACCACTGGAAATAATTCCGCTTGTCTATAGCACCATGCTTGATGCAATTGATGCCATGTGCATACTTGAAACTCGATCAGCTTTTGGCTAGTCCTTAGGGGGTACTAGGTTGGCGCTTAGTAGGAAAGGGAAGGTGCTGTATCAGTGGGCACAACCTCACACGTATAAGACGATATAAAGAGGTTATCAAGTACATCAAAGATGCTTTTTCGGTGTGATGATTACGAATCACAAAATTACCTCAAACAACTGAGGATGTTTAAAGTTGGTTAAATTATTTTGAAGCAGTATTCAAACCTTTAGCGTTTGAGAAATTAATGAAGCATTTGCACCCTCAGTGGCACGGGAGCTCTGCTTGCGTGGCATCTAAGTTAGGGTACTTCTCCCAAAAAATCTATTTTTAGATTTTTACTTGAAAACTTTTTTGTAAGCAGATTATACATTTATACACGTTCCCTGTAAATTTAAAGGAATAATACGTTTAGTTTATGTACAAAACAACTTCAAAGTTCGTTAAAATCGTAAGAGCAACCTTGTCTAACAACCAGTGTATTGTGGAACAGCTTTTGAATTTCCGCTCTATTTGGATATTCTTCAAAAGAAAATTTATTTGTCAATGAGTAAGCACTTTCGACTAATTCTTGATTGTTTAAGAAATTTTTTGATCAGTTGTAGAAAAAATCGTACGCTTACTTTTACAAGTTATTTAAGCCATAAAACGGAAAACGATGAAAAATAAAGGTCAAATGTGCTTACGACATATACACACATACTCATTTGGCTCCATTAGTAAGTAACGTTTATGGAAATATCGCTAGCTAGCGTATCTCTCGCGGGCAAAGCACTTTTATGCAAAGCTGTAGCAACATGAATTATTTCATAAATTAGTTTCGGTGTTGAGAGATCCATAGGCACTTTAGCACAGGATACTACCACAAAAGTACCAAAAGAGTCCATTCTAAGTACTAGGAAGTTATAGCGGGTACTTGTCGGGCACTTGGTGGGTACTCGTCGGGCACTTAGCGGGCACTTGGCGGGTACTTGTCGGGCACTTCGCGGGCGCTATGCGGGCACTACGCAGGCACTTGGGGGGAACTTAACGGGCACTCGGCGGGCACTTGCCAGGAACTTCGCAGGCACTTGACGGGCACTACGCGAGCACTTGGCAGGCACTACGTGGGCACTTGGCAGCCACTACGAGGGCACTTGGCAGCCACTACGAGGGCACTTGGCGGGCACTACGTGGGCACTTGTCAGAAACTTGGCGGGCACTACGCGCGAAATTGGCAGGCACTACGCGGGTACTTGGTTGCCACTACACGGAAACTTGGTGGGCAATTGCCGGGCACTTGGCGGGCCCTACGCGGACACGTGACGGGCAATTGCCGGGAACTTGGCGGGCACTACGCGGGCACTTGGTGGGAACTTGGCAGGAATTTGGCCGGCACTTTGCGGGCACTTGCCGGGCACTTGGCGGGCACTACGCGGGCACTTAACGGGCATAACGTAAGCACTTGGTGGGCACTATTCGGGCACTAAAAATGCCTGGCAAAGACCTGCATAGTGCCTGCCAAGTGTCCGTCAAGTGCCCGCGTAGTTTCCGGCAAGTGCCCGCCAAGTGCCCGCGTAGTGCCCACAAAGTGCCGAGCAAGTGCCCGCTAAGTGCCCGCGTAGTGCCCGTCAAGTACCCGCGTAGTGCCCCCCAAGTGCTTGTCAAGTGCCCGTGTAGTGCCTGCAAAGTGCCCGCCAAGTGCTCGCGTGGTGCCCGTCAAGTGCCTGTGTAGTTCCTGGCAAGTGCCTGCCGAGTTCCCGTTAAGATTCCCCCAAGTGCCCGCGTAGTGCCCGCCAAGTGCCCACGAAGTTTCTGGCAAGTGCCTGCGTAGCGTCCGCCAAGTGCCCGGCAAGTACCCGCCAAGTGCCCGCCAAGTGCCCGCTAAGTGCCTGACGAATACCCGCCAAGTGCCCGACAAGTGCCTGCTAGAACATCCTAGTACTTAAAATGGACTCTTTTGGTACTTTTGTGGTAGTATCCTGTGTTAAAGTGCCTATGGATTTCTCAACTCCGAAACTAATTTATGAAATAATTCATGTTGCTACAGCTTTGCATAAAAGTGCATTGCCCGCGAAAGATACGCCAACAAGCGATATTTCCATAAACATAACTTAGTGATGGAGCCGAATGAGTATGTGTGTATGTGTCGTAAGCACATTTAACCTTCATTTTTCATTGTTTTTCGTTTTATGACTTGAATTACTTGTAATAGTAAACGTACGATTTTTTCCACAACTGATCAAAAAATTTCTTAAATCATCAAGAATAAGTAGAAGGTGCTTATTCAATGACAAATAAATTTTCCTTCGCAGAATATCCAAATAGAGCGGCAATTCAAGAGCTGTTCTATAAGGCACTGGTTGTTTGACAAGAACGCTCATACGATCTTAACGTACTTTGAAGTTGTTTTTTACATAAACTAAACGTAATATTCCTTTTAAATTTACAGGGAACGTGTATTATTGTATAATTTGCTTACAGGAATGTTTTCAAGCATAAATATAAAAATAGATTTTTTGGGAACAGTACCTTTACTCAGATGCCACGTGAGCAGAGCACCCGTGCCACTGAGGGTGCGAATGCTCCATTAATTTCTCAAACGTTAAGGTTTGAATACTACTTCAAAATAATTTAACCAACTTTAAACATCCTTAGTTGTTGGAGGTAATTTTGTGATTCGTAATCATCACACCGAAAAAGCATCTTTGATGTACTTAATAACCTCTTTATATCGTCTTATACGTGAGAGGTCGTGCTCACTGATACAGCACCCTCCCTTTCCTACTAAGCGCCAACCTAGTACCCCTTAAGGACCAGCCAAATGTTGATCGAGTTCCGAGTATGCACATGGCATCAATTGCATCAAGCATGGTGTTATAGACAAGCAGAATTATTTCCAGTGGTAGCACTCACGAATATGTCAGACAAGTACAGCTGAACTTTCTAACCAAGGCTGTACATACTTGCTCACTTTAATCTTAGTTTTAAAAAAATTTACTCAACTAAAACATACTCTAATAAGACCATTTACCTTATTTACGTTTGCTCTTTATTGCCATACCGGGTCAGCATAGGTTATAGTTACACCGTGTATCGATATCTTTGGACTTAGTCCGTGTACCTATACATTTCGAGATGTCAGTCGGTTCAGAATCGCATGAGCTTTCTTGCGTTAGTTTTTTATTTCATTTTGTTCAGTTTAAGTAAATCAATTTTTGTAGAGAACGTCAAAATGTACTACCCTTGATAAGAGCTCATATAGTACTCGCAATTTCCACCCAGCTTTTTTTCGCGTCTTCGTTCGTGAACCTCATCTCAAATTTTTAGGGAGAGTAAAGTGTAACTCAGTAAACAATCTCCTAAAGTTTTGTTCAATTTTGTTCACAATTATTTCATGAAATAACCACCTTAAATATGAGAAATACAACGGGCCGTCAAGCCAAATGTTTTATTTAAAAGTTTTAGCCCACTAATTAATCTACAATTTAAAAAAAAACGTGTGGGTCGCGGGACCCAATGAAGAAGCGAAGCTTTAAAGATATAGGTTACCAAATACGATGTTGTAGACACTTTTTAAAAGTAAATAATTTGAAACGAAGAAACAATAAAAAAAAAGAGAGAGAGAGACATAGGAAAAGTAATGTTAATGATTTTAAGGTATAAATGAAGACAATAAACAAATTTTTTTTCTTTTTTTTTTTTAATAGCCATGGCTTATATAACATTATAAAAACGTATAAAAATAATTATAATTTATTCAATATCATCTCATTCAACTATTGGTACTGTTGATTCTTCTTTATTTTCTATCATGGTTATAATTGGTTTATGATAGGAGAAATATGAAATAAATACAATCGAATCAATTTTATTAATAAATCTGTTGAATACTACATCAATGGTAGTACCGCACTTCGTTGTTAATGTATTTGGATCATTTAGAATTGTTAGATGAAAGGTATCTCCCAAAAATTCTACTAACAGATATGAGGCATCTGTTGCAAAGTTAATATTAAAATCTCCACCCAAGTCTAGTGGGAGTGTATTAAAATTGTCTTGCAATAACTCAGAGCCCTGGTCAGTAAACATTAGTAATTCACTGTGAATAAACTTGATTATATCTCGAACGGTTTAATTTTGTGATATATAAATAGACACAAAAACCATCTCTTCTATAGATTCATTAATACAGCGACAATAACATAACTCTCCAACAGAAGAAACACCAACACTTAAGCGTAGCACACTTTGCGCATTTATGTCCGTACTAGAAGTAACGACTGTAAAAACGTCATTTTCATTTTTGTAGATAGCAACTCCACCTGATCGAACGTGTTCACGTTTAAATTGTGTAACACAATGAAAAGAAGGCATGTTGAGAGTTGTATTATTATACATCCAGGTTTTAGACAGTAATAATAAATTGCACTTTTGTGACACAATCTGTCAGATTCTGTTCATGAGCTCGAAGACTTTAAACATTCATAACGAGAAGAGCTAATCCTTTTTTTTTCTGTATTAAATTTAAAGCAATATTTGTGATTGTATTCAAAGTATTTAATGATAATCGTTGAAATTTATTTTGTAAAGCTATTGTAGATGTATCATTTGGACGCCCATGGTAAGATCTAAAATTATCATTAGCATTAACCATAAAAAGTCCGTTTAACGATTTAACTCGGGAGATAGCAACGTATAATAATGGCAATGAATAAGTTCTATCGTATTCATGAACAACTTCATCGAAAGTACCGCCTTGGGATTTATAAATGGTCATTGCACAAGCTGAGACTAAAGAAAAATGATTTATTTTGGCCACTAATGTTTTATTATTATTTAAATAAACTGTGCTTGTTCGTCCATCAATATGTACAGCTGATTGATTTATATTACATTTTTGAATGTGTGCTGCTACTTTTTTTCTAATTTTTTCACCGACCTTTTTAGCATCTGGAAAAACTAACCACACGCGTGTTATAGCATTTTGTTTATTTTCTTCAATATGAACTAATGTTCCTACAGCACCATTCGCAAGTCTATCAGATACATCGATATTAGTTGTTAACAAATAAAATCTATTTATAACAAATACTGTTTGATAAGGCAAGCCTCCTGTATCAATAACTGACATTTTATGTAATTTTGTTTAGCACTAGCTTCTTGCTCAGGATTTTTGTGTCCTACTATCATGTCTATTGCACTAAATATAATATTATTGTCTGACCAGAGTAAAATGTAATTATTGTACGCATCAACAGATGCATTAGTGTTAAATAATCTTATTTCATTAGGACATAATCTATTGGCCTCTTCTTTGGTAAAAAATCGTGACTCCATAACTGATATTTCGGCTATACTTAACACTTCACCATTACCTATTTTTGTCATTATTGTAGAAAATGTTTGATCATCTTGTCGCATAATTTCAGTAAGTTTATAAAACTTTAAATTGCGCCACAAAATAGGTCCAAGCACTCGTTGTTTTTGTTGTTTGAAAATAGGTGTAGCTCTTACTGGAGGCAGCTGGCGTGGATCACCAATTAATATTATGTCTAATCCTTAAAAATAAGTTTCGTGGTTGCCGGTAATTTGTTTTGGCCGTGCATCGATTTGTGAAAGTAGTTCTGCTCCAATCATGCTAATTTTGTCTATTATTAGAACTTTGACAAATTTGAACACTGATATGTACAAATGTAATGTTTCAATAGGGAGTGGAAGAAGTTTTGATAGCGATATTTTCAAGGCTGTGTGAACAGTCGTACCATCTATGGCCACAGCAGCTTTACCTGTATATGTATATGCGATGTAAGCATTACAATAGCTATCAGTATCGCGATACCTATTATAAATTTCTTTAATCAAATTTATTGTAAACGTTTTTCCACATCCAGCAGGTCCCGTAAAAAATAGTTGAAGTGGAGACGTATTAGGTGACAAAAGATGGTGAATTACGTGCAGTAGTAAATTTTTTTGCTTTAAGCTAGTTGTGCTAATGAGTTCACAATACTGTTTATGAGGCATTACATTTTCTTTTTTTTTTGCTATGGCTCTAAGTTTATTCAACGATGCTATTTGAAGGTCTCAATTCAAATCAGCGTTTGGATTATTGTATAAAATCCCGAATGAGTTTGGTTCTAGTAATCTATTGGCTACATCATGTACTTCATCTTCGTCGTCAGTTTGATCGTTTCCCCTTCATAATTATCTGTCAGTATCAATAGTTTTTTGTACATCTAAATTTGATTCGAATCTTTACGTCTCTCTAATATTAATGGTTCATTATTATCGTGCAACTGGATAAACTTCATTTCTGCTAATATGTCTTCTTCTTTGTGTCGAAAAACCAGATGTAACGTAGTCATTTCTCTCTTATATTCATTAATATCACTAGCCATATCATAGTTTCTATAGCGTATGACTCTTAGTTCTTCTCTTTCTGTATAAATTCCCCTAGAATTGATGTACCATTTAGAAACAAACTGTGCTAACGTGACGTTTTCCAATTCATCTGGTCTTTTTTCATATTTGTCGAACCAGTTCTGTTTCCAAATATCAGTAGAATCTTCATTCAAATTCTGAAGTTCTTTCATTGTTTTTTTGATTCTCTGACGATCATCTGGCCAAATAGTGGGTGTATAAGTAACAGCTACAGATATTTTACACATTGGTTCTCTTAATAAGAACCAAGCAGCTTCTTGACTAGTCATTTCGACTGAATAAAATAAATCAACACTCATTTTCCTCGTAATTTCTACAATGTCAAATTCTGGATGTTCATCTATAATCTGTATGATTTGCCTTTGTAGATTACTTACACCTCTATTGGTTTTGTTTACATATTCAACAATATAAGCTGCACAAGAATATTCATCCAGTATGATTTGAAAGTCCATGTTAGATCCTAGAAGATATAAAAGGAATGGAATAAATGAGTTAACCCATGTTTCACTTGGTTGTCTCTTGTAAAAAAACTCTAGGTCTTTTTATCCCGGCTTGTAATATATTTTTATAATCATATTTTGAAGTAGTGTCGTTTCAAGTATAAAAATCGTGCAAATCAACGTAATCTTGTTCTTCTAGACTACTTTTTATAGACGAATATCGTTTAATATACGTAGCAAACAAAGGATGATTTTTTTCCATTGGATAGAGAATACACGTTTGTCTACTTGGCATGAAAGGGGCATTAAATCTACAAGTATGTTTTGTATTAGAAACAATTTTTTTGCAACACGTGAAAGTATTTTTATATGTTTGAAATTTGAGATGTCCTGATGCTTCAGATGCTGAAACTGAAATTAAAGAATCAATCATTTGAATAAATTCATTGAATTCAGCAAATATATCTTGAGGTGCATTTTTGAGCCACAGTAATATATGAGCATGTGGGCTTCCCCTGTATTGAAATTCTATCCTTTTAAAATTATAAACGACACGATACCGACCAAATAGTGAATTTTTTTATTTATTGTAAAATATATATTATCACATTAATTAATTTATTAAAATGTATAGCACATTTAACTGCATCATTGTTAACAAGATCACTTATTTCCATATAATGCAAATGAGAAATTGCTTTATCAGATATTTCAGTCCCATTATTTTTCAACTTCCATATATTTTTAAGCAAATGTGACCATCCAATTTCATTTTACGATCAGACCAATACCAGGCAGAATTTAGTATACAACGTAAAAAAGCTAGATTACTCTTTAAACAATTGTGAATATATCCTTCCGATTCAATTTGCTCAGTGTAACATTAGTTCCTTCCCCTATATGTTTGAAAGCAATGTTTAAACTATCACGAACCCTGATTCTCATAATTTTCATAGCCATGTATAACAAATGGTGCGGAATCACTCCACGCCTGTCAGTTCGTCTTAATTCACTACTGGCCATCATGAAAGGAGTAGCTGAAATATCATCTTGAAATGTACGAAAATAACCTAAATATATTGTAGGAATAGAAAGCTCTTCTATGAACTCATCAAGTAGCAAATTGATTGGAATATTATTCTGTCCTAGTGCGATAAATAAATATTTATCTTCATTCCATAACAATGTATGCTGATTAGCTGTAAGACTCTTTTCTATAGATATATCTTCACTAAAATCATCTTAAGGAATATGCTCTGGTATTTGCTCATCATTTAAAAGGATCTACTTATAGTGATATAATTTGCTAAGTAAAGAGGTGTATCGACTTAGTACTGTAGCCATAATTTAATATCACGCTTATTTATTAATCCTTGTAAGTAACTTGATTTATGAATCTGCTTCTTTTTAATATGGACCTGAATGCAATGATCATCATCGATATTTCTTGGTAAGGATCTTACCATATTATTAACGGAAACAGGAATATTATTTACTTGTCCATACATGCCAAACTGGCCATGAACATGTCTGAGTCTACGTATTTGCATGAATGGTATCCTAGGAGAAATTAGTCTTTCAGAAAAAAGATTTAATTTTGGCAAATTATCTGGCATACTAGGATACTTAAATCCATTAAACGCTGACATAATTGGTACTTTTTTTTTATCTAACGCAGATTTACAAGTAGAACACACTAAAAGAGATTCGACAGTGCGAAAATCCTACAAAAAGAGCGAAATATGTTATGTAATATAAAAATATGACAAAATTATAAAAAATGCAGTGATTAATATATATACCAAAATATCTCTTAAGGTATTTTCATGTTGATCTGTTGGTTTTTTAAGATAATCTTTCAATCAAAGTCTATCGCATACAGAACATGAATATCCAAAAGTATCATCCAAAAATTTTTTTTTTAAATTATCATGTGCATGTTTATGTATTTTATAATTACTGTATGGTAAATTATCTGTGTTCTGTATGATAATTTGTGGAATTTGTTGAGATTCTGCAGACAGAGTACCATTGCTATTTTGTGTATTCTGTAACCTGCAGAAGTAAAAGAAAAGCGAGAAAACATCATTTACAAGGAAAAAGGTAAAAACAAAGTAATAAAATATTTAAAAAGTCGAGTTAATAATTGATTGACATTAAGTAAAAGTAGTGTACCGATGTCACAAATTCTAATTTAAGATAATACATTGCTTACAGGCATTATGTAATTATTCTAAAAAATTATGATATTAATAAAAAATAATAAATGTAACATGTTTTTTGCATATAATTATTTAAGTTTTTAAATTATAGTACACAAAACTAGTAACAACCCAATATGAAAAAAGTATGCTTGCATTTTTAAGAATTAAAAAAGAATTCTCAAAGTGTTCTTTTATATGTATATACATATATATATATATCTATATAATTACCAAAAGAAGAATCCTTTTTTTTCTTAAAAAAGGTACTCATTAGGAAATAAAATAAAGTGAACAAAAAAGTTAAAATGTATTAAATATGTTAAAATACTTAGATTTTATCTATTTTACAGCGGTTCCGAGATACTATGTATTCATATTCGATTTTGTCGCTGGCTAATAGCCTCAGTTATTTGAACTTAAAACCGTTTATTTTAACACATGCTAAAAAGTCAGATACACAGATACACCTAAATTTATCAATACATATTGATATACTTACTGTGACTCATTGACAGACTGTAATAACAGCTTTTTTATTTGTCGAAATTTCCGTCCGCGCTCGGCACTTTTTTTGGCAACCTTTTTTTTAATTGCTGTTTTTTTTACAGAACCTAATCGTTGTAATCTTCGTCATTCCGCATCATGCCTACGATTTTCTTTATTCCTGGAATGTATCCACTCCTGAATGATCTGTGATCGATTAACACTAGGATCTTATTGAGTGTTTACTTAATCACTATTAGTTTCATCAGAACCACTAACTTTATATTTTAGTTATTTTTTATTTTGTAAAAATTATTTACATGTTACTTACAGCCGATACAATATATTAATTTAAAAGGAAACGAGCTACGCACAACACTGTTACTTGCAAACACACTATACAGGGATACATAGTGTATATGTGGTGTGCGCGCGCGCTCTCTCTCTCTCTCTCTCTGTCTCTACCATGGAGATAATATACCGTAGGCACCGACTACCAGTACCGACACGTACGCTTACAAACGCACTGTATACATAGCAGCGCTATCTTTCTCTCTCTCTCTCTCCCTCTCTCTCTCTACCGTCTCGCTTGCTTACTTGCTCTCTCCTCTCCACCATCCGTATTGCAGTAGCTTGACGAGCTAGGAAGGAAAGGAGCGCAGTATGGAGAGAGTGTAAGATTAGGAAAAGCCGACTGAAGGGAACACTTGGGACGCACGGTGGGGAGTGACATCAAATTCGTTCGTTTTTTCCCCTCACGCCGCAGTTCACGGCCCAACATAAGAAGCTTTTCTTCAAAAAAAAAATTTCTTTTGTGACCAATAGTCCGGTCGCAAAAGACAAAAAACCACAAAAATCTTCTTTTTCGTTCTGTTTGAATAACTATTATTGGAAAATTACGATGCTTGAAATTTATCAAAATATAGTTTACGTTATGTATATGTAGAAGTCATAAAGTTTACTTGAAAAAACTTCAAAGTTTCAATTTATCCTGAAAATTTCTTAAAGGATCGCACATTACCGTATTTTGTTGTACATACTTAAATAATCGTATGTTTTAAAATTTAATTAACACATTTATGATTTTACTGTATTAATCTAAAAATTTTTATGACATCTGTTTGGAGCTTAATTGGATATTTTGTATCCCTTAGTTTTATTACAATTAGACAACTGTCTTAATTTCATTGCATTGCTTGAATTTGCTGCAAATTTTTATAGCAAAAAAGTTACTGTCCGACCAAATGTTGCGGAGAAACCTTTTTTATTTTTTTTTATATCACTGTTTTTTTTAAATCAAAATTAAGATCTAAAACAGAAGTAAATTATGTTTGAAGCACTTTATTTTTGGCGGAGTAATTTTGCAACTGTTTATGGCTCTTTGTATTATTTTTACGACGAATTATGCACAATGTTTTCCCGTATTGTTTTCAAAACTTTTTTCCAATTTTAAAAAAATTCTATTTTTCCAATATATCTTTTTTTCATAAAATTTTTCTCTGACTTAAGTAGTAAAATTAAAACAGACAAGTTTGTGCTTGCATAGTTTATTCGTATCTTGCTTTTTCTTTACAGTTGTACATAATTTTCTATTTGATACCAATTCAAAATAAAATATCTGAAAATATTTATAATTTACACCATACACAAAAAATATATAATATATATAAGTGATTTTATAAATGTCTAATTCGTTTAGTCTACTATAAAGGTTAATAAATCAATTATTTCGAATTTTTTCCTCTATCAAATTTTTTAACGCAACTGAAACTTTAATTTCTAAACAAAACCTTTTTCCTACTGAATTGAACTATGGACCTCGTTCATACGATCCGTGTACCGTGTCGAATTAACCAACATCTACCTCTGTGAGTTATCGAATTATCACTTCCTTCCATATCGCGGTTTGTATCAAACTTTTAATTGAAATTATATTTACTATTTTTTATAAATTTGTTTAGTTATTTTTTGATATATATTATTATACTATCCAATAATACTATCCAATATACTATCCAACAATTTGATAAGTTTTTTCAAACTTTGAAAAAACTAATATTAGTTGCAGCTTTTCTAAATGTTAATTAATATTTTTGTAGAAACACTTTTTTTATTTTATTAATTTAGTTATTTTTAAGTGAATAAATAATTATTTACTCATTATAAACTTGAAACGCCCAATACTTGCTCAATACTCGAAATTAATTGATCCAATAAAACAATTGTATATGAGAGCATGACTCTTTATTGTAACATTAACTAGAAACGGATCATAGTCCGATATTTCGGTGCCTCACTGGCACCCTCATCAGGAATACTAACATACTCTTGCAAGCACGCACAAAAGCCATACAGGCCCCAACTACTTAATTATATACATTGCACAAGTCCTGTCTTAATTTTGAAAATGTTACAAGCAAAGTTCGTATCATGATAATAAAAACGAACTTTGCCTGAAACATTTTCAAAATTCAGACAGGAGTTGTTAAATGTATATAATTGAGTATTTGGTGTATGTATGGCTTTTGTGCATGCTTGCAAGCGTATGTTATTATCCCTGATGAGGGTGTGAGTGAGGCACCGTAATATCGGACTATGATCCGTTTGTAGTTAATGTTACAATTAAGAGTCATGCTCTCATATACCATTGTTTTAGTAGATTGATTAATTCTTTACTTAGTTTGTCTACTTTTTTCAAATTTTTTCTAACAAATTTTTACAATTATATTTTTTTTTAGAATTTGTTCATAAATACGATTTTCCATTAGTTAGTTATCTTATAAAATTTTCTTGTTATTCTTTAAAAAATATTTCATTGGTTAATAATTTGATTTTTGACTTACATAACATTTATTTACATTTAATACTACCACAATCAAGATCAAGCAGTACCACTTAATGATTGTTATTATATTTTCACGGCAGATAATTCCTTTATTCATTCAATATTAAAATTTTTTTGGAAACTATACTAAGTTAACAAATATCCTAATCCCAAGTATTGTTACACCACCTTCGATACATCGCTGTTAATTATTTATTGGGCTCCATTGAAAAGTAGTACTAACTAGAAAATTATTGTTTTATTTGGTATCACTGTTGTATGAATGTATGTGCTAGAACTACATAAATATTTATATTTTTTTGTTATACAAAAATTAATTGCCATCATGTATATTACGTATAATTGCTAAATTTTTTTGTTGGAATAAATAAAGAATGTTTTATACAATAATATATTACCTGTATGTTATCTATATGGTAACATAATTACGATTTTCAATAAAGTACAATTCCTTTATAGATACTTGCATTATCATGTATAAATATATGGACATATGGACCCCCCCCCCCCCCGCCCTATATAATAATCTTGTCGACGCCACTGGTGCCTGGAAAAGGCTGTAAAGCTGTTGTGTTGGGAAAAAAGTGTAGTATTTTAACTTGTACTTAACTTAAAACAAAATAAATAGCACTATTGCGAGTCTGAGGAAAAATTACGTGAGAATTAATCCATTAGCATATCCGTAGATAGTTTTGTTGACGAGTACTTGATCATGCAGCCAAATATTTGGCAGCAGAGCCGTCGAATTGTCCACCGCACATCGGGCCGCTTCGAGCGCCTTTGGTGCGCTCAGCTCGACGATGGCTGCGGACGCTCATCGGCGACAGCCCACACACGATTTCTCACTAGAATCATCTATTGTTTATGCCAAAAGGGTTGATTAAATCGACCGAAGAATAATTTTCTACGTTATGTTAATATCCAAGAAGTGGTTAAGCCAAGTCTATTTCAAAAAAGTAATCATAACGGCTGCTAGAAGTAAAAAAGTAAAACTATCGAAACTCCGCTTCTATTGGTCCTGCAAAGAATTTTTGTAACAAAAATTCATAGAAAAGTGAGTGTTATCCAATGCACTTTTTTGCAAATTTCTGTCTTGTAAATTGACATAAATATAACGGATAAAAAAGCGTTTTTTTTTAATAACAAAAAAACTAAGTATTTAAAATTGTTTAAATTCAGCATGGTGATGGACTATATAAATACCTACTGATTGCTAGTGGTGTTATCGGGATCGATAAACGTCCAAGGAAACTACAGCGTTCAAAAGTTTAAAATTAACAATTTTGCAATAAATCACCGTATTTTTTATGGGCAACTGGTCCAAGCGCATTCTGTTGAAAATGCTAATACGTATGGATTATTTGAATGTAAACAAATGAAAATTATTATATCATGTTTTTAAATGATTTTTAATTTTCTCATTCTTCTAGTTTCTTGATTGTTTTTGTTGGAAAAACACATTTTTTAATTTTTTTAAATACTCTATCTTTACGTAAAATCGTCCAAGTAACAACTTGTATTAAAAGCGCTCTCCACTAAATAAGTTAAGAGCAGTTGTCATCAAACACAACTCAGCCAACCCACAAACTCTCAAGGTCGTAATATTAATTAAGGGCACTCCAACAATCACTAATAAAAGTGATGTCAAATCAAAAAAGTCAAAAAACTAATCACCCAACATACAGGAGGGTTAACAGTTTATTATCAAAATGCGAATGATCTAAGAATGAAGTTTAGTACAGTATTTACCAAAATTAGTTTTATGACCATGATTTCTGGTATAATTGTGTTATGTGAGACTAACCTTGACGGCGAAATCGATTCTGAAGGAGCATGTTTGGAAGATTATATAATATATAGGAATGACAGAACTGACCAGATCGGCCATAAATCAGAAATTAAAGGTTTTCTGATTGCAGTCAAGAAAACTATCAAAGCACATTAAGTCAAGCCCAGTTTAGACAGTATATAATAATGTTTTACTGCAGTTGACTTTAATGATGCAAGATATATAAATAGATCGATCTAGATTCCTCCTGCATCTAAATCAAAACAGTATGGTAACTTTATCTCAACTGTAGACAAAATTTATACAAGTAACCCGGCTTATGACCTAGTTCTAGTTGGTGATTTCAATTCTCCACACGTAGCATGGATAGGCAATGAGTCTTTTGGTGTTATGTTTACTAACTATATCACTTCCTAACAGAAGGAAAGTGTTGCTTGTCTTCTTAATGCATGTGCCTATTTGAATCTTAAACAATTATATACAATTAAGCAGTCGAAAAGGTACATACTGTACTTCTTCGTTGCCTCTTTGGATAAGGTCTCTATATTGGAATATGCAGATGTAGTAATTAAGACGGACAGGCATCATGATGTTATTCTATTCAATTTAAAAGAAACTCCAATGAACTACACCAGAACTCATGAGTTGTAACAATGGGATTTTAAGATCGCCAACTATGATGAAATTCACACAAACCTACAACAGGTACAGTGGGAAAAATTGTTTAGGGGGAAGTGCATTAACGATAGCGTCGCTTCTTTCTCTAGTATAGTATAGTATATGAGGTACATGATTGATATGTTAGTTCAGAATAAAACGTTTTATTCGGGTAACTTTCCTGTATGGTTTTCATCTGATGTAAAAAATTTGATTGTCAAAAATAAATCAGTCCATAAACTATGGAAGGTAACAAAATACCAGACATATTACATTGAATTTATCAACTTAAGATCTACTTGTTTTAGAATGTCAAAAGTTGAAGAGAAATATGTTTATAATAGTGAGAGAAACTTACAAGGTAACATACAAATGTTTTGGTCTTTTTTTAAAAAATGACGGTCAAATAAAAGCTTACCAGGAATTAGGTTTTTGCATGAAATTTTCTGTTTGGTCCGTCAGGTGGATAATCAAAAAATATTTAGCACGTATTTTTTCTTTTTTCATACAAACAAAAAATGACAGAGATAAAGCACATACAACACTTGTACAATACTTAACTAAGCTAGAAGAGTCAAACACTCATGGCCCGGATGGACTTTGGTCAGAAGTTATCAAAAAATGTAGAGATTGCCTGTCAGTACACTTGCTGCTGCTATTTAATAAATCTTTAGAAGAGGAAAATAGTAGTTTTCGTCACAAATGTGCATCCCTCGGGCCGCACTTTGTGCCCTTGACATTACTTTGGACCCATGGGTACACAGTACTTTCCGACCCTCCGGACCCAAAGTGTGCGCACTGGCTTAAAATGGCACTTTGCGCCCTGAGTAAAAAAAACAATATACGCGACTCGGGCACAAATGTAGACTAACCGCGCCCTTTGGGCACTTATGTTTGTACTTTGTAGCGTAATAGGCGTGTGAGTTTACTCAGTATAATATATCAGGCAATATGATAGCTGATATCCTCGTACAGAACATTTATTCTAAAATTATTAGCCAGCAGCATAGATTTATGGAGTAATACTTGGATAAGGGAGGTGGAGTGGATGCAATATATCGGGATCCATCCAAAGCCTTTGATGTCGTCAATATAAACGTTTGCTAAGAAAGCTTTGAAATGCGGGTATGAAGGGAGAACTATGAATGGCTATCGTCATATCTGTATGACAGAACTTAGGTAGTGCGCATTAAAGGTTTTAATAAGATGTTAGTTCTGTCCCATTGGGGATGCCCCAGCATTCTTATCTGGGCCCTATATTATTTAATTTGTTTCTTGACGATATGAGTAACGTCATCAAACATAGCGATTTCCTATGGTACGCAGATGATCTACAAATTTTCAAAACTTTTTGTGAGGACTGTGATTTAATACATTTGCAAGAATACTTGGATACTGTTCATAATTGGTTCGTAGAAAACGGAATGATTGTTTATCCCGATAAATGTAAAAGTATTTGCTATGGATTAAAAGAATAAAACCATGTTGACTACACTATAGGTGGCACACCATTATAACAGGCTTCCGAGGTTCAGGACTTGGATGTCTGGATGGATGATTGTCTTTTCTTTGAAGTACACATAAATTTTATTACGGCTAAGGCTAATAAAATCTTGGGGCTTGTGTGCAGAGTGTCAGGAATTGTAAAGACACATCCTCCATCATACACCTCTACAGGTTTTTAGTGCTGTCAACACTTACATATGCTTCGCCTGTGTGGCGTCCATGTACTATGATAAGGCAAAATTAGATTGAGTCTGTTCAAAGAAGATTTTTAAGGTGTCTATCGTGGAAGTCAAACGCACTGTTGCGCCGCTTTTATCAACTATAGTTGTGCATAATATGATAGAACAATGACCTCTAAATAAAAAATTAGTTTATTGCTGCACTCAAGTAACATTAAATTTTTCGATGTATTTTGTAAATGGGCAAAAGCCCGTGAAAGTTTTTAAATAAAAATAAAATAAATAAAATAAAATTATTTTTCGCTAAAACCTTTTGATTTCGAGATATAGCGGAATAACTGAAAGAAATCGATTTTCCAACTCATTTTACAGCGCAAATAAAAATCCAACGCATGTTTTTTCTAACTTTTCTAATGGCACACTATACTGATTGAGATATTTCACTTAAGCCTAAATTAGTCATTTCCCATCCAGGCTCGAAAAATACATGTTTTTGAACCCTTGACTCCCTGACTACTATACTGTCGGATACAACTACCTTACGCCTCCAAGAAGAAGATCTGTTGCCAGGGCTGAAGAAGTCGGTATTGGTCTACCAAAGGTATGTAGAAGACTGTTTCTAAATTGTGTAAGTCACAGATATTAAAACTGTTTTTAATAAATTCATCTTATGTAATCTACACACTTAATCCACAATAAAATATCAAATAGTAGCATTTTCTGATATAAATATAATTAGAATACCCAATGAAATTTGTTTAGTAGATTGACATCACAAGACTTCCTCTACGAGCAGTATATAAAATTATTTCTCTCATCATCCCATACATGTTAAAAAAGGGATCGATATTGGACGAATTGATGAATGTTTTAAGCTATTTGATTCCTGATTCAGGACAAAAAATTTACTTGCCATTAAAGAAATGCTTTAAATATATAGTTATCCTTATTCACTTTCTTGCCAAATTATAGAAAATGGAGTTGGATTTGTTAATAGAGTCTATAAACAGGATAACATTGGACGGAAATAGTTGTCATGTAAAAACCAGATAATTATTATTCTAAAAAAAAAATCAACACTAGTCAGTAAAAAAATTTTCCATAACCATGGTTTTCTTTAATTTTCACATCTGGTAATAGATTCAACTATATTATTAGGCTTGGAAAAGATAGAATGAAAATAGATGATAAGAGATTAGTTGTTTACTTGGTTTTATGTAAAAATTATAACTCGGAATATGAGGGCTAAATCTCTACACAATTACAAACAAGAAAAAGAAACACGTCAAAAATATTAAAAATAATGATACAGGGTTGGTTTTAGCGAGACATAGCAAAGATGCAGAAAATTTACTTAATTTTTATAGATTAAAAGTATAAGATGTTGAAGAGTCAAAGTTCAGAAGGCTGCTTTCAAAACCAATGCATAATTCTTGTACCACAACAATATTAATAGAAAATCGGACTTAACTAAACTGTCTGAATCTTATAAAAGGTTAAAAAATCAATATCCAAATGGTTTGTATAAATATTTAAAAAATTGTATTTCATTCGCCTTTTTAATAGACTATTTAACCTACTAAGACGTGTAATATGCCTTTCATTTGGAAGAAATGAATAGACTTTCCACGTACTTTAACATCCACGTTTATGTTTAAGGCTGAGCCTATATAAACTGACCCCAATTTTACTTTCACATTGCGGTTAATACTACCCCTTATTATCGTTATCTGTGCAATTAGCTCACTGTGTACACCCAATGGTAATCGATTGGTTCCCTAATTGTTCCTGAAATTATCTTAATTTTCGTTGCCTCAGCCTAGTCACCCCTTAGTCAGCTACTTCTTTCGTACAAATAGTTGCTGCACAGGCATCAATTTAAATTTTTCACAGATTTAAAGGGATTAATCGATTACTGTTGGGTGTTTATATGCCGTTCGCAGATAAGAGTGTGTGGACGCATGCGCCCGCGTTTGCGTGAGTCTAAGATATATCTAGACAGTCGATATTGTAGTAATTTACTGGTATACTGGTATATTACTACAATATACTTGTTCATCACTTCATTATACTAGTATGTTATAACAATATCGACTATCTGGATGTATCTCAGACGCACGCAAACGAGATAGCACGCATCCAGGCGCTCTTATTTGGGAGCGGCCGTAGTGAAATATAATACAACAGTATTCTACCTTTTATGATTTTATCGACATAATAAGTGTTTTCTGTTATGATGTTTCATAATTACCTTGTTATATAATTGTCGTGTGTAATTGAAGTTAGTTAATGTTCATTATATTGTTAATGTACTTACTATGCGAATTTATGTTTAATGACTTAGGCACTACAATTGCTGTATTGCGCTCATAATAATGTTCATAAACTCATGATATAATCGGAAATTGGATGTCTCTATGGTGTTTAAAGTGCTCGAGGCACTGGCAGAAGGTAAACTATTATTATGTATTGTTTTTCATAAGTTTTATGTTTGTAAAAATTCTATTTTAATTTGTAAATTATTATGTACAGGCTTGACTTAGTTCTGACAAGGTAATTTAAAATGATGATACGTTGACATTGAATGTAAATAAAGCACTTTAAATATTGCTGGTTTTCTTGCAAGCATTTATTGCGAATAGTGAGATTGAAGACCAAGGTGCTTGTATAAAACAATTTTTAAAAAATGCGAAACAGTTGGATTTTTCCATAAAAAATCAGAAAATTGATTAAGAAAGTTGAAAATAATGTCAGGCAAGAAAAGAGTACTTTAATACTTATGCACTAAACGCCATAAATTGTGTTCCATCATACCATTAAAAACTTAATATTATCTTGTATAATTTAAGAACACCGAAAACGCAATTATGTTTAATTTATAAATACGTGGCTCTAAAATACCTACAGATCGCATTAACGTTCTTCATAAAGCCCTTGTTACTTGTTGGAGAATATGGCAAAATTATATAAATTTATGTAAAACAGCGTCCTTACCTCGAAAAATTCTCGGAATTTTCATTTATTCCCGATAAGTTAAAAAATCGGTCAAAAAAAGTTATAAGTATCAACAATAAGGGAAGGAACAAGTATTTCTCAAATGCGTTTGCATCTTGCACTAAATATCGTATGCAATTCAACTCTTAAAATTACTCGACATACTATAAAATAATCTTAGAACCCTCGTCATGCGTAATGTGTCAAAACATTTTCCAGATCACTCATCATTAATTACACACATATAATAGCAACGATTTTTTCATTTATTCTAATGTGTCTAACCCAACTTGAAACGTCAGATTGATATATCTTACTATATATATATATATATACATATAGTGATAAGGACTGAAAATCTTCCGCCCCCCCTCAAATCACGAGTGAATGAGCTATATTTTGACGTGTCTTAAATAATCGTCATTTGTACGTGACCCCCCTCAAGACCCCCTCACCACCACTTCTCTGGCCACCCCTCAAAAATTCAATCGTTTTCTCCGTGATTTCACGGAAAAATTAATTTTGTAATTTTTCGTTGGTCCCTTTACACCCCCTGACCCCCCCTCCCTTGCCGTCCCCTTAAGAACTCAAAAAATTTTTAGGACTTGTCGACCCCCCCAAAAAAACAGACGAATAATTCCGATTACAGACAAACCACCTCACGAAAGCCCTTTAACAACGTCGAATATTGCCAAAAACAAGCAGATGCAGCCAAAGCCGATCCTTTACATCCACTTGGAATTTTTTATTGTTACCGCACAACTAATTAAATAACTAGACAGATGCGGAACAATAAAACGTACCGTTAGTGACAAGAGTTATGAAAAGATAACGGCAAAACCGTAAGCTCTAGCTCAATACGAAATAAAAATATGCGACAACTCGAGTACCTACAACCAAATAACCAAATACAATTGCACGCTTATAATGTTTATTGATGTATCATTTATTCACTAATTGAGAGTGTAAACAGAAAATTTTATTCAATTTCGGAATAAATTACATGCGACAATAACAATTCTTACAGAAATGAGGCAGACCTACCGATTCATGCAGATGGTGCAAAAAAAAACAGGCGTTGAAAAACCATAATTGTGCTGAAATTTAGCAAAATATATCTCAACAGTTATAGGTTAAGATCTCCTAATCGCATACAATATCTTTTTAACACAGAAAATCATTAGCAATATAATTCTGTGTATTAAATTTTCTGTAAAGGTGTATTATACTTTCAACTATAATGTAAATATACAAGGTTGGCTGGATAGCACATACTTCTGAAAACGTAGAAAAATAATCACATTTCATGACAGCTCATCTCTATATTTAAGAAAAAGAACAAATTTGTCTTAATACAATCTTCTACTACTACGTCAAAAATAACCAAAATTGGCTCTTCTGAGGCAGGAAATAAAAAACGTTAACGTCAGTTATAACACTGATTAAACACATATTAAAATACCCGTAAAATTCAGTTCAATACAAAATCCAAACAAAATAAAACCTAAGCACCTAAGACAAAACAACCGAATAGAATTGTCCGCTTAAACTGTTTAATAATAAATAAATTATTGAGCAATTCAGAATTTAAGCAGAGTAGTCTATTGTGATTCAGGATAACGAAAATTGTATGATTATACATTATTACAACAATCGGACAGATCATCCAAAAAGTTTCTGTTTACTTGGTGTATTAATATCTTGCTTTTCCTTCATAGTTATACAGAATTTTCTATTTCATACTAATTTGGAATAATAAAATCTGAAAAAATTCATAATTTACACTATATATGATAAATATATAAAATATGTAAATGACTTTGTCAATGTCTAATTTATTTAGTGTACTATAAACGTTATTAAATTGAATGTTTTGAATTTTTTATCAATTCAAATTTTTTCACGAAATTGAATTTTTAACTTCCAAACAAAATATTTTTAAAAATAAATTAAACGCCTGACCTTGTTTACACGATCCGTGTACCGTATCGACTTGAACAAGAGCTTCTATATTGCACTTTGTATCCAACTTTTGATTAAAATATTCATTTACGCTTTTTTTATAAATATTTTTAATGATTTTTTAATATAAATTAATTATCAAGCATCCAACAATTATTATAATAAGTTTTTCAAAACTTTGGAAAAATTAACTAAAATTAAAAATAAAATAGTACATTTGACATTGACACACTGTTACAGGAATGGGGCAGAGCAAGCGATTCATGCGGATGGTGGAAAAAAAAGAGGCGTTTGCAAGCCATTACTGTGCTAAAATCAAGCAAACTATATCTGAACAGTGATAAGCTAAGATCTCCTAATCAGATACCATTGCTTTTTAATAGAAAATATTATTATCAATATAATTCTGTCCTTTACGCATTTCTTGCTGTCCCACTCTAAAAATTTGTGGAGGTATCGTCCGAGTGTTGCTCTTTTGATTCGCGTTGATTACATTTTTCAAAAGTGTAGCGAATTTCAGACAAACGACAAAAAATTTAAAGATATATTTTAACAGAAAAAAAGGTTTTAGATCAAAAAATAATAGCACTATCATGAAGAGCAGGTCAAAATCTATCGATTTTGATTTTTTTATTATTATTTTAGATTTTTCCCAGTCCGTAGAAGCGAGTTGAACACATTTTGCTCGAGCGAAAAATGCGCCGCACGTGCGAAGTAGTCCGATCTAGCTAGACGCACCCATATATGTAAGCTGAAGGCGAGCAAGGTAGGTATGGAGTTTGGAATAAAGAAGGAAAGAAAAAGGGAAAAAAATTGATTTAGATTAACAAATATCATATTTGATTTAAATGCAAACATACCAGGTTGTATATAGGAAATGGAGGCGGAAAGGGTTAGCCTATAAATAGGCATAAGAAAAAGGGAATACCTTTACTTTTCGCACATAACAAGCCTAGTACTTTTAAGTTTATTACCTAAAAAATAGACGATAAGTGAATCTAAAATAATACAGGAGGTGTAACAGTAGGCAAACTCGAAATTGACTGTCTTTAGTTATCTGATGACGTCGTTTTAGGTTCCCAGCAATGGAACGATGAAAAACCTATGCAAAAAGACTTAGATAAATATAGTAAAAAAAATATACTGAAAGTAATCACAAAAAGATCTTTATTTTTAGAAATGAGAAAGGATAAAAACAGTTTTTTTTCAATTTGAATTGGAGGCATCGGAAGTTTTAAACAAGGACATGGGTCGATGGACACAGAAGTGTGGTTCTTCACAAAAATTATCCTGGCACACAGAAAAAACCGCAGATAGGGTGCAATGGGCAGTCAAAGCAGCTTTAGGCTTAAGTAAAAGATTCTAAGCTAACGTAGAAAGTTTAAATAAAAAATCATTTTTTGTGGACTAAATGATTAAATTATATTGCATATACGTAGCTTAGACTTGCCTATGAAATAGAGTGAAAACATTTAGATATAATAGAAGGCATATTCAAATTATAAAGTTGAGTTTAGATGCAGAGACAAATAGATGTTTACGGAAGCTGGAGGCACGTATGGCAGGCATGGATTTAGGAATGAAAAAGAAAAGAGAAAGAGGAAAAAATAGATTCAGATTTACAAACATCATGTTCGGTTAAAATGCAAACATACCAGGATATACGAGGGTGGTCCGATAAGTAATTAGCCTACAAAAGAGAAACGATAAATTTTGTAAAAATTTCTTTTTATTTTTCAACATAATCTCCATGTAACT